>PVKA01047037.1:0-14546 GCA_004027165.1 Ctenomys sociabilis | reverse complement strand
AAAAAAAAAAAAAAAAAAAAAAAAAAAAAAAAAAAAAAAAAAAAAAAGATAGTGAGGTTTTGTGCTTATTGAGAAGGTAGGAAAAGAAACATACTTTGCAGAGCAAGTTTGGACTAAGTAGAATTAGGGAAATAAGCAAGCACACTATGGGACAAGAGTGGCCCACTCCGAGAGAGAACATAGCAGCCAAGAGCCTACTAGTGACTGTGTTTCTGAGTCTGCCACTCTTCAGGCTGACATCTAGCTAGAGAAAATAGTTTATTTGGGTCGGGGATATAGCTCAGCAACACAAGTGCCTACCTGGCAAGCTCAAGGTCTTGAGTTCAATTCCTGTTAGGAAGAAGAGATAGTTTATTTAGTTAGCTTATGAGTAAGACAGCTGGGTAGGGGAAGGGCTTGAGGCAGAGTTGGGTAACCACCATTCGGTAAAAGTTAAAATAGCCCAGGCAGGGTGATGAAAGCATGTAATCCCAGCGCTGGGGAAGCTGAGATAAAAGAATCGCCCTTAGTTCAAGGCCAGCCTGGGCTGCATAGTGAGTTCAAGGCTAGTCCAATCTACATAGTAAGACCTTATCTCAAAAAAAAAAAAAAAAAAAAAAAACCTAAATAAATAAATAAAAAGTTAAGGGGAAGGGGTGTATAGTCTGTAGGCAGGGAAAAAAATCCACAATAAGGGCCTCCTTTATTGGACTTTCTGGCTTTTTTTTCTTTTTTTTCTTTTTGAGACAGTGTCTCACTATGCAGTTCAGGCTGGCCTTAAGCTCACTTTGTAGCTGAGGCTGGTCTCAAACTCACAACAATACCCTCAGCCTCTTGAGCTTTCTGACTAATTCTAACTAGATAGAGTTAAAGCTGCTCTGGAGAAAGCAATAAGACAGATGGGGAGTAGATAGGTAGACAGGCAGATGAAGCTAGGTGCTCAGAAGCTGCTACTTGCTTCCAATAAGATGCAGAGAAGAAAAGTGGAAGTCATTTAAAAGAAAGCTATAAGCATGCATGCACACACATCTGTATATCTATGTACAGATAGACAGACAGATATTTCTACTGTTGGACCACTATATTAGTGTAGTAACCCCTTCCTTAATTGTTAACTCAACCTTGAATAGGCAATGCCTTCTAACCAATCCATAAACTTTCTAGAGCTAGGATCTGGCAAGGAGAAGTGGGACCACTTAGGATTGTGCATGAAGACAATGGAATGGGGACTTAAGGTCTTGGGCAGAAGAGGGGAGGACCCCAGACCCAATAAAAGCAGCAAGGAACAGAAGACCCACGGGTCCACCACCTTTCTGAGCCCTCTAGCCCGACTTATTAGGGTAACTATCTTCTTTTTCTTCCTTTCCAATAAAGTGTCCAATAAAATGTCATTATTTCCTTAAACTTTGTATCTTTAATTCTTACTGGTACTGACTTTACCATCCCACTGAGCAGCTCAGACAGGGACCACAGTGGAGCAGGACCTGGGTGCTTACCCCTGGACACAGCAGAGAGATGATGAGCTAGGGCTTCGGACAAAGAATGAACTTCCTCAGGCAATAGGAGATGCAGCTCCCTCCCTGCTAAAGGGAGTTGAAAACACAGCTTACAAAGTTCCTGGGTTTTGAGGATTACAAAGCACAACATAACCAGTTTTTTCCTCTAAAATTCCAGTTTCCTTTAAATCCTAGATGCTGTAGAAATGTGTTAAAGAGCCTGAGTTCCAGCTGGTCATTTTCAAGCTGCAGAGCCACCTGGTGATTCCATCTCATGTAGTCATATTTATTAGAAAGGTAAGTGTCCAGTACTTGGGGGATTTTTGGTGCTGGAGGTTGAACCCAGGGCCTCGCAAATGTTAAGCGCAAGCTATACTACTCAACTACATTCCTAGGCCTAGAATGGCTCGCCTTCTGCACTCATGATTTCCCATTATAAATACAGTCTTATAAGATGTTTCTTTCAGTTAGTAATGGAACATGTGTGTAACAGTGGTCTCATAAGATTATATGAAGCTGAAAAACTCCTATTACCCAGTATGTTTGCTATATATTTTCTATGTTCAGACTGAGAAATAATTAGCATTGTATTACAACTGCCAAAGTATCTTTTGTGTTTTGTTTGTTTGTTTGTTTGTTTGAGACAAGTTCTCACTATGCAGTTCAGGCCAGCCTTGAACTCACTAGGTAGCCAAGGCTGGTCTCAAACTCAGTGATCCTTCTGCCTGGGATTACAGGTGTATACCTCCCTGCCTGGCTCTGACTCAATTGCCAACAGTTCCAATAAAGTTACTTTGTGCACATTGGTGTGCACTAGTCAGTCATAGGTGGTGCTATAGAGTCTAGGCATGCAGTAGGCCCCTGTCAACACATTCTGAGATATTTGTGTAATGATCTAACTGCCTAACGACACGTTTCTAGGAACATATGCCCATCATTAAGTGATGCATGACTGTACCAGTGTCATTAGACTGGTACTGAGGAGAGCCCTCTAAAGAGGGACAGTATCTAAGCTCAGCCCAGTTAGGTCCTTGACATCCAGTCACAGGAAGAAATTCCAGAGCATGATGGGAAGAGGCATAGGCTGGTATATTAGGCAGAGTTAGAAAGTAAGAGAAGATGGGTGACAGCTCTTTTGTCTCTGCTGCCGACATGCCCTCCAGAATAAGGAAGACCCAGAAGCTTTAGGGCCATGTGAGCCATGGCCATGGACACAGAGGCAAGCACCGGAAGCACCCCGAAGCCAGGGTAATGCTGAGGAATGCATCATCACAGGATCAACTTCAACAAATGTCACCCAGGTTACTTTGGGAAGGTTGGTATGAGGCATTACCAGTTAAAGAGAAACCAGGGCTTCTGCCCGTCAACCTTGATATATTGTGGACATTGGTCAGTGAGCAGACACAAGGAAATGCTACCAAAAACAAGAATGGAGTAGTTACCATCACTGATGTGCGATCAGGCTACTGCAAGGTTCTTGGGAAAGAAAAGCTCTCAAAGCAGCCTGTCATCATGAAGGCCAAATTCTTCAGCAGAAGAGCTGAGGAGATTAAGGGTGTTAGGGGGCCCTGTGTAGCTTGAATCCACTGGATGGGGACTCATTAAAATGCTAACAAATGGTTTTCAGAAAAAAAAAGGAAAGAAAATGGACAAGTGACTTCAGTTTAAGGGTGGAGGGAAGCACAGCTCTGATGAAGAAGACCAGACTGGCCCATCAACCAAGGAATGAAGCCAGTGTTTACAGGATTACTGAGGGTGTTAGGCTCTGGTTGATCTGGTTTGTTTTGGTTTGTGACAGGCTTTGCTAGACAGCTCTTCTACCTTAGCCTCCAGAGTGCTGGGTCTGCTTGATCCTTAATTCAGTTCTGGTTTTGCAGCTAGGAAGATGTCCTTGTCACTTGAGAGTGCAATCTGGTCTCTATAAGACATTACTTCTGCTTAATTCAGTCTCAGGTTTGCAGAGGCTCTGCTAAAATCCAAGACAGTTGAAGGTTTAGGTCAATGACTGGAAACTGTTAGGCGTCAGTTGGTAGCTGATATCTCTCATCTTGACTTTCTCAGTCTTGAAGAATGATACCAAAGGTTATTTAAATTTGGGGCTAATCAACCTTGTATTGCAGGTTTGAGACAGATAGCACCTAAATAATCTAACATACAAGTAGATCTGAGCAGGGATCTGACCCAGAAGTTTTAAGGTAATTAAAAGAGACAGAAAATGAAGGTCATAGCAGCAGGGCATGGTGGCACATGTCTGTAATCCCAGCACTTGGGAGGCTGAGGCAGGAGGATTGTTGTGAGTTCAAGACCAGCCTGAGCTACAAAGTGAGCTTAAGGCCAGTCTGAACTGCATAGTGAGACCCTGTCTCAAAAAGACAAAAAAAAAAAAAAAAAAGAAAATGAAGGTCATGCTAGGTTCTGGTTTAGTAATCCATTGTGCATCTATCCATAGGCCCCAGTAAAGAATTGGGGTTGGTTTGTTTGTTTTTAGCAAAAATAACTTTTAAGAGACACTCTTCTCAGCAGGGAACTCAGCTCAGCCTCCAAGCTATCATCAGTAAGCACAGGATGTTGTAAATGAGATAAAATAGGACCAGGAAGCCTGCAGGTCCTGGGGACATCTGGAGACACCCAAAAATTTACATCGGATGTGTCAAAGAATTTGCCCACTGAGTTTCGAGGCGGCCAGAAAACTTGGACCACAGATAATTATAAAATCTTCCTACCTAACATCCCCTGCCTTCTTTTCATCTTTATTAAAAGGGCCCGTAGAAGGCCTTTTTGCCATCTGTCTGCACCCAGGCACCCCTACCCCCATGCCACATTGCCTTTACGAAAGCTTGGTGGTCTTTGCTGCTCCACACTGTTGCACTGTGCGTCACAAAGTGCACGTTCCCTTGGTGGCTCCTCACTACTACCTCCCTAACAGTGGGCCTCCCCGCCCTCATTAGACGCCTGCCCCAACTGGTAGTGTCTCACAGAGAGAAGCTCAACATGAGGCAGCCCCTCTCCAGTCTTGGCAGCGTTCACAATAGATCTGGAGAGGCCAGCGCTCTGAGGGCGACTGAGGGCAGAGTGGCGCTGCCGCCGCCGCCGCCGCCGCCGCCGCCGCCGCCGCTTCGTGGAGCTGGGCTCTCACTGAGCAGGGCTCTTCCTGTGCCTGCTGAGTAGGCTCTGGACCTTGCACTCAGGAAGAACTTTAGGATGCGCCAGTGAGAGGCATAGAAAGATTTTATTAGGCACCAATAAGCTACACACTCAGAGAAAAAGGAGTCCAGTGCTCAAGAGAGAGGTGCACCACGAACCTGGGAATGTGTATGTGTTTCGGAGGCAGAAATCTGTGCAGTTTGTAAACCGTGCAGTTGGTAAGCAGGGCTCAACCTACAGGGAAAGGCAATAGTGCAGTTAACTCATCAATCAGATTAATATTTGGGTTTGTTACTGGGATTTGGGGGTTCCTGAGTCTCCTCATAGAGGTGGTTTCTAGCTTCTTTCTTTTCTAATTTTTAATTTTACATATTTGTTACAGGGTCTCATTACCCTGCTCAGACTCATAGTGGTCCTTCTGCTTTCAGCCTCTCCAGCGCTGGGATTACAAATGTGCACCACCATGCCGGGTCTTCGTCATGCCTGGGGGTGGGGGTGGTGCAGCCTATGGTGCTAGGGATTGAACCCTGTCCCTGCACCTAAGCAGGTTCTTAGTCCACTGAGTTATCTCACTGGCCCTAATTTCTCTTTTTGTTTCCAGGAAGTGGTAGTTTCTGTACTTGACTACCTGGCCCATGACTAATTTGATGCTGTAGGTCTTATCATTTCCATATTGTAGATGACAAAATTTCGTGTTAGGAAGAGGTGGCTCCTTTTCAAAGGTCACTTAATAAGTGACTAAGTCAGGACACAAAAAAATCTTTGTTCATTGTTCCTGGGTGAGGAAAGCCACACAACATTCATATTAAGCCTTGACCACCACTGCCAATAACAAAGTCTGTAGTGGTGGTTGTTATCCCTCACTGTACCTTAGAATCCCCTGATCAGTGAACAGTGGGAATTTCCAGTCCTTCCTGGGTTTAGCACTTGACAGCCAGGGAAATTCCTTAGCCCTGGGCAAACTGGGACAGTTGTTCTAAGCACTGTGATGGTATTACTTAAAACATCCCAGTTCTTTTTTTTTTTTTTTTTTTTTTTTTGTGGGACCAGGGATTGAACTCAGGACCCTGCACTTGCCAGGCAAGCACTTATTCTACTGAGCTATCTCAGTTATTCTAATGAGCAGCTTAGGGGTGAGATTATGGTTTACAGAAAACCTTTTAGGGTGAGATCAGCAGAGATCCAAACTTCTTTGGAGGTTAAGGTTTGAGTATTTTATCTCACTGAAAAATTCCACACCTCTGACTACTCTTTTCCACCTAGCTTTGTCACTAGGGACCATGGAAGATCCAGAGGTCCCAGGTCTTGCTTGCTGTCACCTGCTGTCCTATTGGCTCAGAGAGGAAAACCTAGTGTGTTGCATCCCCCAGTTCCCTTTCTCTAAGAATAGACCCCAAACTGGTGCTACAGCACTGACAGAGATGAGCATGACTTTGCCTTAACGTAGTTTTGTGAGTCCTGCTGCAGTGCACAGTGCACTGATGCAGCCTCACCAGGGCTTTGATGATGGGCGTGTGCCACCAGGCCTGGCTGCAGGGCACATTGCTCTTCTCACTTTTCATGAAAGTAAAACCTTGCTACATTCTGTGCTTGTCTTGACCAATTCTTTATTCAGGATAAAAGGAACCCAGAAACTATCTCTAAAAGGAGACTCTTGCACCCCAAACCAAATAATGTGATTCCACTTATATGAGGTACCTAGAATAGTCAAATTCATAGACAGAAACTAAGATAGAGGCCAGGTGTGGTAGTGCACACCTGTAATTCAAACGCTTGGGAGGCCAAGGCAGAAGGACTACACACATTCAAGGCCAGCCTGGGCTATGGAGTGACTTTAAGACCAGCCTGAACAGAGAAAGATCCAGTCATAAAAAATAATAAATAAAAGTAAAATACAGGATACAAAAGGAGAAGTTTGAAGAGGAAAGTGAGTCTGTGTGTAAGGATGATGGAATTGTTTTGGAGACAAATAATGACAGTGTTCACACAATAATGAGAATGTACTTAGTGCCACTGAACTGTGTGCTTAAAACAACACACTTAAAAATGGTGATGCATGCCTCCAATCCCAGCTATTTAGGAGGCCTAGACAGGAGCATCAGGAGTCTGAAACCAGCCTAGGCAATTTATTTATTTATTTATTTATTTGTCTTTTTGAGACAGGGTCTCACTATACAGTTCAGGCTGGCCTTAAGCTCACTTTGTAGCTCAGGCTGGTCCCGAACTCACAACAATCCTCCTGCCTCAGCCTCCCAAGTGCTGGGATTACAGGCCTGCGCTACCATGCCTGGCTCAGCCTAGGCAATTTAGAGAGACACAACCTCAAAATAAAAAGAGGGAAGATAGCTCTATTATAGAGTGCTTCTGCGTATGATAATCAGTATTGGGGGAAAAAGTTAAGAAGGCTGGTGATGTAGCTTGGTGTTAAAATGCTTGCCTGTCCTGCACCAAGCCCTGGGTTCAAGCCCTGGCAGCAAAAGAAACAAGTTAAAATGTTAATTTTTGTTTCATATGTATTTTACCATAGTAAAAGTATATAAAAACTTTACTAAGATAATGATAGTCAATTATCAAAAAGGTTAGATTGAGAAACAAGACATATATGCAACACAAAGTGTTCATATTATAGCTGGAACATGAAACACATATTAAAATACTCACATAAACCAGGTATGGTGGTGCACACCTGTAAGCCTAGCACTCCAGGAGGCTGAGGCAGGGGGATCCTAAGTGACATTTAGATTCAGTCCCCAGTAACACACACACACACACACACACACACACGAATGTTAAAGTAATAGCTTCCAGCCCTTTACAGTTTACAAGACCAGTGGGGTTCATTGTGTAATGGTTAGCACTCTGAACTCTGCCTGGATAAGAGGCCAGTCTTCAACAGTGTATATGTATTAGAACACAAGTGTGTTGTTGTCCTCGATCTTTTGAATGGCTGACTCTGTGTTCAGGGGGAGCTTGATGATGGCATAGTGGTCAAGCTTGTTTCTCCTGGGGGCGCTCTTTTGAGGGTATTTGAGCTGCCTCCGGAGCCACAGTGTCTTGGGATGGCGGAAGGTGGGCGATGTTCTTATCTTCTTTTTGTGGCAGTGGATGCCTTCAAAACTTTTGCTTTGGCTTCAGCATTGGGAGGCACAAGGGCTTCCTTCTTTGCCTTTGGCGCCATCTAAAAAGCCAGTTTTTTATTTTAGGCTCAGTTATAGCCCTGCAGTGGTTGGCAAAGCTGGGAATATTACCACTTTACCCTTTTTACTGTCTATTCCATCTGAGTCTGGATCTAGTCCAAGGTCGGTAACTGAGGGAGAAGCCTCCACCCCATCTCTGGAAACAGTTGGTAAGATTTTTTTTCAGATCTTTTTTTTTTTCCTTTTTTTTTTTTTTTTTTGTACTAGGAATTGAACCTAGGGCCTTTGAGTGGAACTACATTTCTAGTCCTTTTTCAGTTTCTATTTTTGAGACAAGATCTCTAAATTGCTAACTTGTCTAGACTAAGCTTGAATTTGTGATCGCCTGCCTCAGCCTGGCAGAGTGCTGGGATCACAGGCTCATACAAACCATCCCTGGCCAGATTGTTACAGTGCACAACAAGGATGAAAGGATGGCACTGTAAGTAGTAATAACCTGGGGGGGGGGGAAATGGTGCTAATATTACTCCACATTTTCCCATTTGGTAAATCTGCAGAATTTGGGGCTGTGTCCATTCCTGTTTTTTTTTTTTTTTTTTTTTTTTTTTTTTTATTTAGGACAGGGTCTACAGGGTCTCATTATGTAGAGTGAACTCGTAGTCCCGGGACAGGAGCAGGGAGGGGTTGAGGATTTTTTTTTTTTTTTTGGCTGGCTCAGGCTGCCTTAAGGGGGCGGGGGTCTGGTGTGGTATGTGGAGCTGTGGAACTGAGCTAACTCACAAACCCCCTCTTTTTTAAAATGTACAGGATGTACAGGGTTTTACTACACAGAGGACTCGTAGTGATCCTCCAGTTTTCAGCCTTCCAAGAGCTGGAATTACAGGCTCGCGCCACCACGTCCAGTCTCAGTTGTCATCTCAGCGCTGCTGAGGTTAAGGGCTAGTGCAGCAGTCCCGAGTAGGAACACCCCCCCACCCCTACACCCCACCCTCCGCTGCACCCGCTTGCTGGCGCTTTAATCTGCTGAGCTGTTTGGCTGGCCTCCCATTGATTTTTCTGAGGCTGAATCAACTTTTCATTTTATAAGTTTGATATGATACACTGGAGTATCTTAGCTCTTGCAATTCCTTGGTATATGAAAATCTTTTCCTCCAAGGGGCCGGGGAGATGGCTTAATAGAATAGGCATTTCCCTGGCAAGCACAAGGGCCTGAGTTCAATCCCCAGAGAACTGGTATGTGGGAAAAGTGATAGGCTATGTTAAGTAGTAATTGATCTAAACCAATTAAAGGAGAAACATGAGAGACATTCCTTTCAAAAATAATGGCTAGTTATTAGTAGTAGTAGTAATAATATTTTCCTGTTTCAAAAATCTTTTCCATGAGGTAAGATATGAGTGAGAAAGGGAATGAGCTGGGCAGACAATCCTGGTACTTGGGGAGGCTGAGCCTGCAGGATCGCAAGTTTGAGGCCAGTTTAGGCAACTCAGTGACTTGGCAAGACTCTGATTCAGAATTTAAAAGTGAAAATGAATGGATTGGGTATGGTGAAGCACACTTGTAACCCCAGCACTTGGGGGGGGGCGGTGCTGAGGCAGGAGGATTGCTGTGAGTTCAAG
Organism: Ctenomys sociabilis; assembly: GCA_004027165.1. NCBI lineage: Eukaryota > Metazoa > Chordata > Mammalia > Rodentia > Ctenomyidae > Ctenomys > Ctenomys sociabilis. Next base: position 5,173 of record PVKA01047037.1, on the reverse strand, counting down.
GCCCATGTGGGCTATTTAGTGAGTTCAAAGCCAGCCTGAACTACACAGTGAGACTCTGTCTCAAGAAACTAAAACCAAATAAACTGCTCCTCAAAAACCCATCAAAATTAAAAAAAAAAAAAAAGGATGGCCAGGAAGATAGCTCAGTGGCATAGTACCTGCCTAGCAAGCACAAGGTCTTGAGTTTGATTCCTGGTACCAATAAATAAATACATACATACAGAACAAGAAAAATGCTTATTTGCAAATTTATAGATTTGTTCAGTATCAAAGCCCAAAAAGTTTTGAAATCAATAAGTGGACTTAGGAAAAGAGCAGCTAGCTACAAGTTAATATACAAAAAAGCAATAGCATTTCTGTCACTTATGGGAAACAGTGAAGTTTTGCCTATACATTATTCTTTTTTTTTTTTTTTTGTGGAACTGGGGACTGAACTCAGGCCCTTGCACTTGCCAGGGAAGCGCTTATTCTACTGAGCTATCTCCCCAGCTCCCTATGTTCATTTTTAATTGACATAAATAAGAATAAATTTTACATTGAAGAATCTGTGCCCGATGAAGTTTCTCTGAGAAGAAAGTTTATGAAAGGCCCTTTGCAAAGGGTTCAGTTGTTTGTCCAGGGTTATGTCCCTTTCGGTTCCTCTGAGGTCTCACTTTCTTTCTATCCCTCCAGTAACTGTTATGGAATTTAATAATTTGCAGAGTTTTGTGATAAGGCTGCAATAAATGCCAGTGTCTGTCTGCACATGGAAGTGGGTGGCTATTTCTCTTACTTCTCCACCCATTTATTGCTTAGGCATGAATTCTGAGAGGGTTTGCAAACTTACAAGCCAGTCTCTTTCAGTCAGAAACCCTTTCTCAACACGTCTTCCTTCTCCCTAAGACCTGCTGAGGATTTATTTATTTATTTACTTATTTATTTGAGGAAGAGACTTTATTGGATAGAAAAGCTTCTATCAGAGAGGGACAGAAGGGGGACCTGAGCGGGTTGCCCCCTGCTGAGGATTTAGTGGCTGTCTGCTGCTCCTTGCTCTCAGATGGGTGAGAGTCCTCAGGTCCTTTGTCTAGATTGGTGATGGCACACCTATGGTACACGTGCTGCAGACAGCTGTTTGCATCACTGAAAGCTCTGAAAGGTTCACTGTCACTGGTCTGGACAGCTTTCCTATCTCTGAGCCCAGGCGGACTTTGGCCCTGTCTTAGTTACTTTCCCATTGCAGGGACAAATTATTCAATGCTTCAAGTTAAAGGAAGGAAGATTTCTTTTAGCTCACAGTTTATAGAAGTTTCAGTCCATAGTTGGCTGGTTCCAAGGTAGTGTAGCATAGGAGAGAAGAATGGCAGGGAAGAAACAGCCCTTGGCAGGGTAGGCAGGAGGTAGGAGGCAGCAGCCCTGAGTACCTATTAGGAAAGTGGATGCCCACTGCTTCTGCTTCTTTTATATTCTAATCAGACTATAAGCCTATTGGTTGGAGCTGCCTGACACACAAGGTGGGGCTTCTATTTCTAATAAATCCACTTAGCCATATACCAAACTATGTTAAGCCAATCAGAGGGCTTATCCATTTATCATACCCTTAATCTAGTGTCATACACCCAAGGTCCAGCCACCTCCCAAAAGCCATATGAAAAGCACATGAAGCTCAGGGGTCACATTTAGATAGAATTCTAACAAGCCAAAAACCTAAATTAAAGTTGAGAAATGTCAGAAGGTATTAACTATGACAGAGAAGGTTGGGTGATTGGACTAGAATCTAAGAGAAAATGATGGAAAATGTCTCCTTCCCACACATATACTTCACTCGTGGGCCAAATTTGTGCAAAGCAATGACAAGTGGGAGGATTCCAGTAGGGTTTTCTTGAATGCGTGAATGAATGTGGTCCTGCAAGTTCTCTAGTTCCAGTTCAACTTGGTCGTGTCCTTCCATGCTAAGCATTGGACATAAAGCAAAGGAGTAGTAGATAGATGTTACTTGGCTTCGTGGATATGCCTTGCTGGCCCCATAGCTCCATCTATATGGGTCCTGATCCTAGTACATTGAATTTACCAAGAAATTAGAAGTTTTCCAAAATGCTTGACCCAAATTAATCCTTTACCACCATACTTGAATTGAGGTCTTATTCCATGCCAGGCACTGTGTTAGGCACTTTATTTTTATTATTATTTTTGTATTTTAGGGAAGGGTTTACAGGGTGTTCAGGGTCTCTCTACCAGATTGGACTTATAGTGATCCTCTTGTTTTCAGCTTCCCAAGAGCTGGGATTATAGGTGGGTGCTACCACACCCAGTTTCAATTGCCATTTTAGCAGACCCTGGGGTTGGAGCCGGAATGGCAGGCCTGGGGATTGGATCAAATCCCGGCCCCTGTGCCTGCTTGCAGGTGCTTTAATCTGCTGAGCTATTTGGCCATCCCTGTATTAGGTACCTTATTTTCAGTTTTTACAACATCATTCAATCCCTCCATTAAGCTATTGAAATAAAACTATTTGATCCACATTCTCCTGGTAAAGAAACTGAAAACTAGAGAAGCTAAACCCCTTGCCAAAGGGAAAAATCAGAGAATCAAATCCTAGTTTAAAATCTTTCATTATTATTATTATTGTTATTATTTTGGTGTTGAGAGTGGATTCCATAGTCTTGAATGTCCTAGGCAAGTATTCTGCCCCTGAGCTGCATCTTCAGCCATAATGTGCTTTTCTTTTTAAATATAAACATTGCAAGTATGGTGATGTATGCATGTAATCCCAGAACTAGGGAGGCTGAGGCAGGACTATTGTTGCAAGTTTGAGACCAGCCTAGGCTACAAAGTCAACTCAAAGCCAGCCTGAACTGCATAGTGAGACTCTTCCTCAAAAAGACAAAGAAGGGGCCAGGGAGATGGCTCAGTGGAATAAGTGCTTCCCTGGCAAGCACAAGGGCATGAGTTCAATCCCCTGTTCCATAAAAAAAAAAAAAAAAAAAAAAAAGACAAAGGAAGGAAGGAAGGAGGGAAGAAAGAAGCCAGGCGTGGTGGCTTAGGCCTGTAATCCCAGCACTCGGGAGGCTGTGACAGGAGGATTGTTGTGAGTTCGAGACCAGCCTGAGCTACGAAGTGAGCTTAAGGCCAGCCTGAACTGCATAGTGAGACCCTGTCTCAAAAAGACCAAAATAAAATAAAATAAAATAGTCTAAATATCAGACATCGTAGGCATAACATGGAACATGTATTTTCCATCAAGTATTAAGATACTATACTCTAAGTTTGTACAGAATATGAAGAAAAAAATAGGAATAAATACTTACATATATTTATTTAGAAATCCATCCATATACAGCATAGTAGCATTGTAGCAGGACTGTGACTTTTTTTTGTCTTATTTTTCATTTACTACCCTTCAAAACAGGGCAGTATAGTAATAGCTGGTATGTCATGACAAGAAGTTCATATTTAGAAGACCAGAATGGCAGGCATTTGGTGTGACCCTTCTTTTTTTTTGGCCTTTTTGAGACAGGTATGCGCCACCATGCCCGGCCCTTCATTTTATTTTTAATGTATTTAGTACAGGGCCTTCAGGGTCTAACTACACAGATCAGATTCAGAGTGATCCTGTTGTTTTCAGCCTCCCAGGCACTGGGATTACAGGCGCACTACACCATGCCCAGTCTCAGTCACTGTCTCTGCGCCCTGGGGCACAGCAGGCTAGGGACTGAACATGGTCCGTGCATTTGCCTAGGCAGGTGCTTTAATCCACTGAGCTATTCTGCCAGCCGAATGCTTTAACATACAAACACAAGCACTACAAATCGTCTGGGTAAGAGCAGACCATGTTCTGTTTACACTGAAGCATCTCCCCTTTGTATTTCCAGTGAAACACAGCATGTGACTCACATTAGACCCCTGCACTTACTTTCTTTCTTTCTTTCTTTCTTTCTTTCTTTCTTTCTTTCTTTCTTTCTTTCTTTCTTTCTTTCTTTCTTTCTTTCTTCCTTCCTTCCTTCCTTCCTTCCTTCCTTCCTTCCTTCCTTCCTTTCTCTCTCTCTCTCTTTCTCTCCCCCTCCCTCCCTTCCTTCCTTCCTTCTTTCCTTCCTTCCTTCCTTCCTTCCTTTTTTTTTGTTCCCTCACCCCAAAATTTTAGGAGTTTTTCTTTCTTTCAAGCAGGTCTGGAGCTGGGAATCGAACCACGGTGTTATGCGCCTACCTGTGCTTACTCAAACAGTGCTTTAAACAACTGCGCTATCCAGCAAAGCCCTTGTGTTTTCAGTTCAATTGTGGAGCAAAATTATCAACACTGAGCAGAACTGAGTTTGTAGAAAGTTCAGTCTGAAGCCTTTTGACAAACAAGGCATCACTGTGATGGAACAGGAGACCATGCTCTACATGAAATAAATCGGTCACATGTGTAAGTATCACGTTGCCTCTGGTGTCAGAAATTGCAGGTGTAAACAAGGACCAAGATGTATAATAGATAGTGTGAAGTAGGAAGAAATTGTTCAAAAGGAACACAGAACTAGAAGTGGGAAGGACAAAAGGAAGGAAAGGAAAAGAAAAAACTGAGAAAAGAAAGAAAATAGAAACAAACCTTTGTAAGGAAAGAAGGAAAGAAGAGACTGGGTGTGGTGGCACACACCTTTAATTCCAGCAGTTGGGCTGAAAACAGAAGAATCACTATGAGTCTGATCTGGGTAGTGAGACCCTGTAGACCCTGTGCTAAATGCATTAAAAAAAAATAAGGAGGGAAAGAGAACTGGACGGGAGGGCAGGGGAACAGAAAAAAAGAGGAATTAAGATACATCATGTACAGGTACAAATTCCCTATGATGAATGTATATCTAAATTGTACCAATAAACTTTTTTTAAAAAAGCACACACATAGCCGGGCATGGTGGCGCAAGCCTGTAATCCCAGCACTTGGGAGGCTGAGGCAGGAGGATTGTTGTGAGTTCGAGACCAGTCTGAGCTACAAAGTGAGCTTAAGGCCAGCCTGAACAGCATAGTGAGACCCTGTCTCAAAAAGACAAAATAAATAAATAAATAAAATAAAATAAAATAAAAAGCACACACACATGCACAAGAAATAGAAAGACAGTTAAGTAAGGAAATAGGCAAAGCATAAGAACCTTACTTTTAAAAAGTACCCAAATGTCTAAAAGATTATATATATATATATATATATATATATATATATATATATAT
>PVKA01047036.1:0-14564 GCA_004027165.1 Ctenomys sociabilis | reverse complement strand
TGAAGGAGGAAGCCTGGCAGTCACCCTTCTCAGTTCTCTTCTTCCCATCTCTACGGTGTACCGCTTTGGTCCCTCATGAGCTCCTGCAGTGATTATTTGCTTTACCATGGGCCCAGAAGCAGCAGAGCCAAGTAGCCGTGTACTGAAACCAGAAGACAAAATAAGTAATTTTCTCAGGCATTTTATCACAGTGAGAAAAAGTTGACTGATAAAATTTTGTAAGAAATCTTTTTCCAGATTGTGTAGAAAAATTACACAGTATGCCCATAGAGTTTCACTATTAAATTGTACAATATAATTTTAAATATTTCAAAAAAGGGAATGTTTTTCAGTTTATCTTATGATGTCAGTGTTAATTCATACCTGCAATGTAAAAGTAAAAAGAAAAAAAAAAACCAATACATTCATGGATATGACTATAGGAATACTAACAATAAAACAATGAATCAATGTAAAGGAGACATACACACAAATGAAAGGTCATGTTTGGAAATGATTAGGAATGTAAGACTAATCAAATACTTAGAAGTGATGGAATTCAGCATTTTAACATAATTCAGGATAGTAGCTATATTTTTTCAATAGGTTTCAGAAAGGACTAGCTAGCCACTGAATGTGCAAATAACGCTCAGTTAATTGAAAATATAATTTATGTTCCTTAACTTTCATTATTAGATAATGGAAGATTGAGAAATATTTCTGAAACCTAAGGAATAAGACAAAGCTATGGGAAGGAAACTAAGGGTTGGAAGGAGCAGGGAAGGGAATAAAAGATCAACCAACAAAATGACAGAGATATAGAGAAACACAGAGAGAGGAAGAGAGGGAAGAAGGAAAGGTGCGAGGGAGCAGGGAGAGAGGAAGAGAGACAGAGAGACAGAGAGAAGATCTTAGCCTAGCGTGGGGCACATGCCTATAACCCCAATACCCTGGAGGGCAGAGATAAAAGGATCATTATGAGTTCAAGGCCATCCAAGGCTACATAGTGAGACCCCATCTCAAAAAACAAAGAGAGAGAGACAGACAGACAGACAGACAGAGTCAGAGATGTATGTAATGCATGTATCATCTCTTTACAATTATGATCATTATCTTACTGCAAACACGTACTAAGGAAAAAACTTAAATAAAAAAAGCACAGTTATGTGTCTCATAACTCCCATTCATTACTACAGCAAAGGTTTTGGTTAATAACAGTTGAAAAAATGTGTATTTGAAGAGAAAAAATAAAAATCTCAGCAATCAATGACAACTTGATTTATCAGTGTTATAAATTCAAAGGAATCTATACAAAATCTTCCAAACACCATGGCAGTTCAGAAAATGTAAGAGATAAAGAGTTTACCAAAAGCACATATCAAGTCAATATTTACAAATCAACTGCAAGTCAAATAGCAGTTGATTTGTAAATATTGTAAAAAAATTAGTTCAGAAAATTATATAGAAGGTAAGAAGCTGGGCACAGTAGCCGTATCTGTAATCCAAATTATTCAGGATGCTAGGGCAGGATGGAAGTTCTAATTTAGCTTGAGTGGATTGGTGAGACAGCTTGTCAGTGTAAAATACAAGAAGGGGATGTAAACTGGATGGTTGATCAGTTGTCTCACATGCATGGGGGCCTGTGTTTAATGTACACTATTGCCTACACTGGTACACACACATGCACACACTTCAAAACAAAGAAGAAAAGAAAGTGAATACATTCAAAAAGAGAAAAAAACAGCAAAAATTGTTTCATAAGTGGGAAATAGAGTTGAAAGATTGCATGATTTTCATACTCATGATCTGGGAAACAGAAAGGATTTATGGACTACGAAATGCAGAATCCTAAAACCAACGCACTCAACATGGGCACCTTATCTTCAAGGGCACCAAAGCAATTCACAGAAGAAAGGATTAATTTCTTAAAATATAGTATTAGGCTTTTATATCTGTATAAAAAAAGAAAAATTTAAATAAATACAAAAAATACATGTCATATACTTTCTAAATACCAGAAATGGATCATGACATAAAATGTAACCTTTAGATTTATGAAAATATTCAAAAAGAAATATAAAAGATGTTGTATCATGACACAAACTTTATATCCTTGCAATTTCTGAGTGTAGATGAAGAATTTCCTCAGCCATCACCCATGTCAAAACACTCTTTTGGGCTGAGGAGAAGGCTCAGTGGAATGGGCGCTTCCCTGGGAAGTGCCAGGGCCTGAGTTCAGTCCCCGATTACACCAAAAAAAAAAAAAAAAAAAAAAAACGAACATAAACAAAACTTGAGTTTTTCTTTAATTTTCAGTTATAACCAATGGTACTATTTGGAATAACACTAAATAAACTTTTCCGTGAATATTTTCCTAACCTTAGGGTTAGTCCATAGAGACAGAATTGCTATGATAAAGTGATTTGAATTTTATCAAATTCATTCAACAATGTTCTTTCCATGTGCACACTAAAATTTGCTTTTCCATAGGTAGGGTTTTAAAGAGCAACGTATTCTCTCACCATATGAGTATTTTATGTTTTTAAACTTTTTCATTAGCTTTTCATTTTTAACTGAAGCCTAAGAGTTTGTTTTTATGGCTTATTTTTCATTACTATTTTTATTCATTTTAATGAGAAAAAAGCGGTGAAACAGTTTCAAAACAGGTTAGTAGGATGTTTACAATAATTAATACATTTCATATTGTTGTCTTCATAGTAATTATTCAGAGGACAAGATGCAGACATGATATTTTGTCTAAAAAATATTAGTACAAACTTTTATTCTCAGTGAACTAAGAGAAAGTAGCTGTATACCTATCCTAACTCTCTTGCATATATAAATATAAATATGAATATAAATATATATACACATGCATATATTTCCTCCCCCCTTTTTTTTCCACAACAAAACACTCTTTTATTTACACTTTTGTAAAGTTAGTAACACATGTCACTAAGTTGCTTAGCAACTGATACCAAACTTTAACCAGACAGGATGTTCATTTCAGAAGTGAGGTAGGTTGTTTGCTTTAGGCACTGGGTCAAGTCCCACCTACATATATTTGATTGATTTCCTAGCTTGTGACTTCCAACAGATGTCCCTTTTCCATTTTGTCTCTTCAGAGATGAGTGTTACACTGCACTTAGAGAAGCTGCAAATTGGTCAAGCCTCACCCAGATGGCTGCCACTGACAAAAGATCTACAAGTTGCTCTACATGGTTCCAGCATAAATCCTGAGGGGATTTGACTTACCTTGTCAGGTACAAGAGTTACATTTTTATTTATGTAGATCTTATTTTACTTGGTCTTAACAATCAGCAGAAAAGTATAACCACAAGGTATAAAAAGTAAAGCCATATTAATAGGCTGAGCTTCAAAAGGCTCATGTCAACAACTTCTGATAATTACCAGTTCTGCAGATAACCCACTACTGGTATGGACTATTGGACCACATTGGGTTATTTTGCTGAATTCAAGTACGTGCAATCTTTGGGCTGGTTTCAAGTATAAAAAGCCCCTTTGAAGACTTTCATTAGCTTTTTAGTAGACAATAGTTACATCTCTTAATTTCTATTTTGCTAGTGGGTTGTTAAACAGCTTGAGAGGGTTTATTTTCCATCTTTGAACTTTTTTAGTCAAATATTGAGTAAAATCACCTGACCATGACAGAGTTATGTGAGTTATCCCTGGGAACGTGGTAAGATTTACAGAGGTTTGCACAATACTTCAAAACTTCTGGGCATAAGAATTCAAAAGAGAGACACCGAGCAAGAGTTACGCCCCCACGAACCTCACTTTTGCTTGTCAACACATGTCTAATTACTTAGAGACTCAAGAGTATAACAGCATCTTACCCTCCATTGCATAAACTATAAATTTAAACTGAAATCTGAAAAAAAATCAGGCAAAGTAAGTAGTGTATATATTTCAAAAGCCAAGGATTTATTATCTCCTGTTTTTTTTTTTATAGTGCTGAGCTAATATGTTGTTTATAAACATTTTGAAAATCTCTAGAAACATCCTGTTCAGTGTTTGCTATGGCAAAACTGGATGAAAGCTAAAATTTACTTAATATTCTATATATAAAGCTCCTAAATTGATACAGAAACACTGTTAAGTGTTTTATTGTAAAAACTGAGAGACTACGGTATGAAATATGGGTTGCTTTCTTTGAACATAAATAATTGATTTTTACATACAAAAGTAATTCACTAAAGAAGTTAAGTTTCAATACTAAGTTTTACTTAATAATATAAAGTTCCCAATCTCAAATTTAGAAGACACTGTGTGTCAATAATTTCCCAGGCAATATTCATTTATTTCATATGTTGATTTATCATGACAACTCATCTATAGAAACAATTGCCACATTTACTATTTTCTTTACTACATAAAAATTTTCTTGATAAAGGCAATATATGTTTACTCTTAGAATTTGTATTAACCATCACATATTTTACAGTTCAAAGGAACTTCATGAATAAGATTTTCATGATCAATAAGCAAATAATATGAAACAAATGGTACTTTAGATAAAAAAGTAATTTCAAGAAAAGACTTAACACCATATGCCTAATTTAAGTGAGTAAAGTTACATGGTCCTAGCGTGTTTAATGTTCTCACATTTACTTCTTTCTAAGTACTGAAAACTTTGAGGATCATTTTTCTTATTTGGATTTGAATAGCAAACACAAATGCATCAATAAGATAAAACTGCTTATAATGCCAGAAGAGAAATGACTCAATGACTCCTTTCTGAAGAGCAAAACATACTCCACAAGGAAAGGAGGTAAATAAGTGTTGCACATTAATTCCACAGCATGTTTGTCTTATTTTTTCCAAAGTACTGTTAAATTTTGAAATTTGTTAATTTTTTTTTTTGAGGAGCCGGGGATTGAAGTTAGATCCTTGCACTTGCCAAGGAAGCGTTTATTCTACCGAGTCATCTCCCCATCCCTTTATTAATTTATTCATTATTAAACCACACAGAATTAATTTTCCTAAGTGTGTGGAATTATATTTTGCATTTCAGAATTAGCTTTGGTTTACTATGATTTCTTTGCTTCTGATTAACTCTTAATGAACTAATTCACAATGACAGTCATTCAAACACGCATTATGACAATGCAAAAAGTAGTTTAAGCCAGTAAAAGAAAACATATGCAGTTTATTGTGTTGAATACTTGTTATGTCCTAATTACTTTAATTTGTATCTTAGTATCTAAAAATGTATGCATATGCGCTATCTTGGAAATCTACAATAAGAGCAGTTAAATAATTTTGATAGTGTATTGTTGTGGTTTGTATCTAGTCATCCCTTCAAATCCTTGTGCAGTTGTGGCTCGACTTCTAGAGTTTGTGATTAATTCCTGATCCAGTGCTGAGATTATGGCTGTGACTGTTACCCCCAGCCCGGGGCAGAAAGCCTGAATGACGAGTAAGGGAGAGACACCTGCTCTCTGCGGCTGTTGCTGCCGCTACGCCTCCGTTGCTCTTGCTGTTTCACTGCCCTCTGCCATGTGTCACGTTGCCTTGGAGCCAGCTAAGTAGGGACTGAAACGACCACTAACTGTGAGCTGAATTAACCCTTCCTTCTTTAATTATGGGGGCTGGGTTTTTGTCCCACCAATGAGAGAAGCGTAACTGAGACAATTACAATTATACAATACTATTTTACTGTTTTCTATTTTTAAAAGAAGTGATTAATATTAATCAAGAAAATAAGTAAAGGTGAGTTTGACACTGAACAAACTAATTTATGGTTGCTTTTTTTTACTCTCAGGAAGTCATTTTTCAAACAATAAGTAAATTTTATAAAATAATAAGCAAATTTTATAAAACAAAAGTTTGAGTTATAACTATACACAAAAATGACTGAGTTAATTATTTAGTATCATGTAAATTTATAGTTATGAATAAAGGATTAATTCAAATTTCAAACATATCTTAAGAACTATAATTTTCTACACATAATGCTGAATTCTCTTCTGTTTCTCTCAGTTTTATTCAGACAATTTTTTTTTTTTTGTATTTAGGGTATACAGGGTCTATAGGGTCTCACTACATAGATTGGATTCTCGTGTTTAAGGCCTCCTGAGAGGACGTACAGGCACTTTCCACCACACCCAGTCTCATTCACCTTCTTAGCATGTTCAGGGAGCAGACTGGCACTGCTGCAAACTCCCCCTTGCATCTGCCTAAGTAGGCACTTTAATCCTCAAACAAATGGTTTTATGAAACAACACACAGGTTCAGAATCCTCATCTTCAAGACTTTTGTAGCAAAAAAAAAAAAAAAACAACAGCCAAGTTTAGTCAATGATTATAATTATGTTTTGTCAGTGGACTTATGTTGAGCTTTGTTGCTCACTAACATGGAAAACTGAAATTATAATGACCTCTGAGAAGATTTAATGGTGGCAAATATTATAAAAATAATGCCTGAGATCATGCAGTGTAGCAAATTGAATTACATTAATGAATCAGTATATCTGACCTATTCATACAAAAGGAGATAAAATTGATAAACCCTTGCAGTTATAAGAAATTGTAAGAAACTTAGTTTTCCTTTATAATTTTAATTACAAAACAAGCATAAACACAGTGAAAATAAAACATATGACTCACATTTCTTTGGCTGAATGTTTTGAGCAGCTTGAAAGTATGCTTACACAATGAATCAAGCATGGATGTTAGTTATTGCTCATGTATCTCTGTCATTTACATGGCAAAGACATAGGCCAAACTGCAATTTATAAGCTTCTAAAGTATTACGACACGTACTTTTTATTCTGAAAGCATTTCTTTGACAACACTGTCATGAAATAAGGTTTATCAGTTTGTTCTCTCTTTTATAAGCTAGAATGGCCCTACATGCTTTTCTTCTGCAATTTTCTTTAAATAGAATAGTCTCACTCTCATTGTAACAGTTGTTGACGATATTTTTTAAAGAAACAATTGATTTATTCTTAAAGTCTTGACAATATAATGTGCTGCTTCTATGGGTTGGCAACTTACTTTTTAATTATTTATCTTTTAAACCTTGCACTTTCACCTAAATTTTTTTCCACCAATACAGGGTGGGTAAATGAAAGATAAAGAGGTTAGTTTTGGGCAGTAATGGCAGGGTCTAACAAAAGGACAAAGGTTTTTACAGATCAACTTGACAGACTTTGAAGATACTGTATTCAAAAGTACTTATTTAGTAAATGACTGTAATTTGAGTGGAATTTAGTTTAAAGAAATTGAAAGTTACTGACATTGTGTTTATAGAATATTCAAGGATCTGAGAAGTGTTTAAAAATTAGAAATTTCTCCTTTCAATTTTTGCTTCAACTTGTTCATTAAGATAAATAGTAAAGAAAAAAATCCCAGAAAGCTCGAAGCTCACTTTCTCCTTACCTAGGATACATTTTCTTTTGTCTCTGCATATCGTGTAATTGACTGAGAAATGGAAAGTCTAGACAATGTCTTTAAAATACCTTGACATAGGGGTCAGGGAGACATCTGGCTGGACTTCGTGGCTGCTGGCAAGCGCAAGTACCTGGGTTTGGTCCCTGGTACCACATGGCATGCTGGCCATGTGCTGAATTGGCCATCGAGACAGGTTTTGGTGTCTGTAATCCCCGGGCCAGCGAGGCTGAGACAGGAGAATCACGATAACTCTGAGCTGCGTAGGGAGACCCTGTACCCACTAAATAACTATATGACTTTTAGAAAATGCCTTTACACTGAAAAGAATAAATCTCCAGGGTTTTTATTTAAGTAACAGAGGAAAAGTAAAAGACTATGCACTTACTATTCTAATAAATATTATTATCTGAGAAAGACATAGGCTAAGATCTTCCTAGAGAGAATGAAAACACTACAAAATAATAAAACTATGCACATTGAGGTTGAAACGCATGTCAAGAGCTAATGTAAAACTATTATTGTTATTATTATTGTTATTGTTGTTAGTTTTGATAGTAGGCTCTCTGTGTAGTTCAAGCTCAGCTTAGGCTCATAGAAAGTCTCCTGTCTTTTCTTCCCTGGGATTACAAGTTTGCTCCACAAGGCTGGGCTATACAATTCATTATATTATAATTATATATAATCATAATTCATCCCATTTCCATTATTTGCTCAATAATGGAAAATATTGTCAGTCAAAATCATATCTGTCACTGATTTAATAATTATACTTTTTTTTTTTTTTTTGGCGGAACCGGGGCTTGAACTCAGGCCCTTGCACTTGCCAGGGAAGCACTTATTCCACTGAGCCATCTCCCTGGCTGTCACTGATTTAATGAAAACTGGTGACAAAACATGATATGTGAATCTAGAAGTAAGATAATGTATATGAGCAATTCTAATAAACTTTACCACTAAGGTCACTAGAATAACAGCATTTTAAAACAGGGTTTTTAGAATTTGCTTGCTTTATCCTTTAAAGAATAGCTTTATAGAGATGAATTTACTTTCTATAAAAGTCACACACATTCAACTGAAGAGGTTTAGTACTTTTGCAGTATATCTCCAATTAAATTACTTTAATTTGAAAGTAATTTATCACTACATAAAGAAATTACAGATGCATTAGTTGTCATATCCTATTCATTACTTCTCCATTTCCTTCTCAGTATTTGCAAACCATTTTCTTATTTCTAAATTAGACAATAGAAATATTTCTTAAATATGGTACCATAGATTCATGATTTTGTGTCTGGCTTTCACTGTTTGGAATACTTTTAAGGTTGTTCTATGTGTTAGTATTACCATATTTTATTTCTGTTTATTTCCCAACATTATTTTATTACATGGATAAGTGATATTTCACTGGTAGATTTATCAAATTTCAAATTTGAGTTGTTTCTTTCATTACTAAGCATACAGCTACTGCAGATTTAAGAATTGTTCATTCTTACTGTTGTGTAATTCTTTTCATGATACTGTATTTTCATTCTATTTTTGATTGGCATTTGGGCAAGCTTGAATTTTGTCCTTAGTAATAGGGTTGCTAAAAATCTTCTTTTTCATATTTGGAGGAACACATGCATATTCTCTCAGGTATTTATGTAGCAATGAGACAGATAAGTCACATGTGCAGTATTTATTTGCCTTATTCGATGCAGCCAAAGCTGTTTGGCAAAGTGCATGTTGGCCTGAAGACTTCTGCTTCTGTTTTTGTTCAGCCTTAAATGTTTTGTACACATACAATTTATTTATATTGATGGCTTTATATTACATACTGAAACATGTTTCTACTCTTTCCCATTTAAGAATACAGATTGAGAACTATTTATGCTCCTGTGGGAACATCTAGGCTATTACTTCCAACTTCGCTTTATCATCTGATTCATAGGGACGTATCTGACACAATTTGTGACGTGGTGGCGTCTGCCTCCAGGCAAACTGAAGTAGTTGTCGTGGGTCCCTGAGATAATGCACCTTACAGTGTTTTCTAAAAGGCCACCATGAGCACATGCTCTTCTCTCACTGCCTGTCTCAGATATGATCTCTTCCTCGTATACTTGTTCTAAATGTTTTGATGCTGAGTTGAGTTTAAACAAAAGGTGATCCACTACTCTTAGATTTTCAGCCTCAGAAACTGTAATCAATAGACCTCTTTAATTACAATGGTACCAGGTATTTTATTACAAGGGGAAAACCTGCACTAACAGTTCTGCATATGTATAACATATACTATATAAGATAGCGTTATTATCACCTATACACATAATACATTCTATGCTGTCCCCATTTAGACGACTTGGACTTTCAGCACAATGGTGCTGGTAAGTATAATAAAGGGATCCTTGTTATGTCCCAAAGATAAGGCATTTCGTTGATCTTCACAACCATGGTCAATGAAAATGGTGCATAATTTCAAATAAGGGGATCTTTTAACTTTTAACTATCTTCTTAATGATATGTAGAGAATGTTAATAACACAATTTGCCCATCAATATTTCTTATTTTCACTTCTTCACATCTTATTTGGGGCAATTACAAGTACGTATTCTGTTAAATAATTATTTCTGTGAAAATATGCCAAGTAGGCATGGAATTCACAAACAATAATTAAAAGTGAATTTCAAATGTTTGCAAGGAATATTAACATTATGATAGGAATATTAATTTTTTAGAAAAATGATAGATCATGTACACGTCTACCTTTTTGATAACATTTATAATTTTAGAAAATAACAAATAGCATAATACATAGCATTGTATAATTACATAAAATATTTGGAACAGAAATGCTTATAAAATGCCTCAGATAGTTCATTGGTTTATGTGACTCCTGAACATTTGTATACACACAGTATACCTTCTGAGAAGTAGGCATATTTTAAAATCCATTCAGACATCATTAAATTTAAATCTTTTTATTATATGTTATCATGTATATTTCTGTTCTCAGTGACAAGAAAAACTAGTGAAATTCATTTGTATACTTACTATAAGGGAAATACAGTATGCAAGGGCTCAAGAAGAGCAGAGTATGTGCACCCTAACTCAGATACTGTATCGTGTGCAGCTCCGCTGGGCCCCAGAAGATCATCCCAGGAAGCAGTGCTACGTGCACACTGGCTACAACCTCCGAACACTCAGCTTTGTCCTGGTGAGTCCTTATTTCCTCAAGGACTTTTGTGCCTTTGGGGTCTTAACTGGAATGTGTCCCCCATTCCTTAAGAAACAACGTACATTCAGCTCAGGCTGCTCATAATCCCTTCCATTCTCATTTTCACTAACTCTCTATGTATCTTTTTTTTTTTAGTGGGTCAAACTCAGGACCTGGCACTTGCAGGGCAGGTGTTTATGCCACTGAGCCATCTTGCAGGCCCTTATTATCCATTTTATCTTACTAAGATTTGTTTTTGTTTGAGTGATTTTGTTATTTGCCACCTTTGTCCCCTCCAAAATCGAACTCTTCACAAATCTTTGCAGTTCATGACAGGTGGTTTTGTTCCCCAGGGAAGCTTCTTTTTATTCTGTGTATAAATTTTGTTGCATATGTGTGTCCTCAGCAGCCTACAAAGACACCCCAAGGCTTCCAAGCAGTGGGACGCCGGCCTCAACACTCAGTGCAGGACACTTGCTCCTGTTGTGTATGCTGAAACTACGCACCTGTGTGTTTAAGCAGAAACTAGAAATTATTTAATTCCACATAATAAACATATATGGACCCCAGAGGTAACCAAGCGAGCATACAGAGCCTACAATTTGCATGTCTCTAAAAGGTAATTTTTACTGTGATGATAAATTTGAAGATATTAAAAAAGAATAATTTTGGTGTTCTGAGAATATACAAAAATGTATGTAAACCTCACTTTCTGAAATTTTACACTGGTTTTAAAATTTCACCAGTACAATTATTTAAACTATTTTGGTATATAAATTTTAGGAAGCATGTTATATGGTCTTAAGATTGATTACTGCCTGGTAAAATTACAAGACTCAATTTATGATTTTAATGATATCATCAGAAAAATTTTAAATAATAAAGCATAATTCTAGTCACCTCTACAAGGCTTTTCTACCACCCAATGTATTAAAACTATATATCACCTTTATGCTATTTTATGATTATCATTTCAAGTGATTATTTTTTCTATTAACTATTTTTGTAATGCTTTATTTTTTAATCTCTGTTTTACACTTCATGTACTCTTTATTCTCCTTTGTGGTGGAACATAATTTTTATTGTATACATATTGATTTTTATTGTTATAAATACGTACATAGAATTGTATTTTTGTGTTCACTGTTATTTATAAAATAAATATAATTTTAATATTGTAGAAATTCTTCAAAATTTTATCTTAACCTCTTTTCAGGGTGTTTTCTGCTCCAGTTCTTCACAGCCACTGGCTCTTGCCCCGCTGAAATGTCCAAGTCATTCTCCACTTTTAACAAAATGAAATATTCAGAGCGATGCTTCGCTGTGGTTATATAACGTGCTTGCACCTTTGTCTTGTTCTGATGTATGTTTTTCGAGTGATCAGTTCTCACACCTTGTTTTCTTTAGTCACTGCACAACATTTGACACATCAGAGCACATCAGTTTCTTGGCACATTATCTTCACTGGCTTGTTTTACCTCACAAGACAGTTAAGCAGTGTCTCTCGTGTTTGCTCTTCTTATTTTATTATGCTTTTACATGTTGAAGTTTCCCAGGCCAGAGGATTGCATCTCATTTGTCTAGCCTATATTCAGTACTCTATTAATGATATATTCTACCAATGCTTTAAATAATTTTTTCTTCTTCCTTTCCTTTCCTTCCCTTCCCTTCCTTTCCTTTCCTTTAATTCCTTCTTTCTTTTCCTCCTTCCTGTTTTCTGCCTTTCTCTACATCCCTCTCATATTGTTTCTCTCTCTCTCTCTCTCTCACTTTCTTACTTTCTCTCTTTCTGTCTCTCTTTGTTTCTCTGTTTATTTCTTGTTTTTTTGTATTTTAGGGAGGGGTCTACGGGGTGTTCAGGGTCTCACTACAAGATTGGACTCCTAGTGATCCACCTGTTTTCAGCCTCCCAATAGCTGGGATTACAGGCACGCACCACCATGCCTAGTCTCAATTGTCATCTCAGTGAGCCCCCAGGGCGGGCCAGCACAGCAAGCCTGGGGACCGAACCCCTGACCCCTGCACCTGCTTGTAGATGCTTTAATCCGCTGAGTTATTTGACTGGCCCTTCTCTATGTGTGTGTCTCTTTCTCTGTTCTCTTTGTCTCTCTCTGTTTCTCTCTGTCTCTCTGTCTCTGTCTCTTTGTCTCTTTCTCCCGCTACTCCCCACTTTCCTTCTTTGGAGTACTGGATGTTGTACCCAGTACCTTTATAATAAACTAGATTTCTATATTCTTTTTATTTATTTATTTTTATATTTAGACAAGGTCACACTAATTGTCTCTAAGTTGCCCAGGGTGTACTCAAACTTGCAATCCTCCTGCCCCAGACCCCCAGAGTTCAGTGACTACAGAAATCTCCCACCTCAACTGGCTACAATGCTCATATTATTCATGTTTGTCTTTGTAGCTTTTTTTTTTTTTTTCTATTCATTTAGTGCTTGGATTCCTGATAACAGAGCCTGAACGAGGCATCCCATGGAAGGTATTTACTAAGAATATTTACTGTGAATATTGCATGAGCAATCTCAAAGAGCTTTAGGAACAGGAATAGAGAAAAGAAAAATTCAAGCAAGAGTTCGTAGCTCTAGCCTTACAGTAGAAAGTGAAACTGTTCCTCTTGGAGGAGAGAGAAGTAGGCTATTGATTTTCATTGGTTCTTGCCCTAGAACAAATTGTCTAAAGTAAGAGTCCCCAGTAGGTCAGGGTACTGTACGAGAGAAGGTACAAACAACAGCACAGGCAACACACGAAGCTGCCGAAACAGCCCTGCATCAGGAAAGACGATCCGAGGGCCCTGATAGGGGCGGCAGCAGCCTCTGCCTCATGCGACTCCGCCTACCCGGTATCTCTGATGGATTTCTGAGTCACCTCACAGGAATCAGTTTTAAAATGGAATTTTATTCCTTTAGTACATTCTTCCAGTCTTAAAATTGCCCAGGCTTCAGTAGCTTATAAATTGTAGGCTGTTTCCCTGAACTATCTGGGCCAAAAAACTAAGAGATGTTTTTATATATCTGCCATATTATTACTTCTTTATATCCAAGGTTCCAGAGAGGCCTGTTGCTGAAGCTTACAAAGTTTCCTTAATTGGCATAGTACTTTATGATCTGAAAGGGAAGCATGGATAAGCACTGTAAAAGTGTACATAATTTCTGTCAATCTATGCAGATATATTTTTATGTTCTGGTTATAATAGCATGTTACAATGGTCAAGAGACAAAAAATAAATAAATAAATAAAAGAAATGAAGTATTTCCAGGGCTGGAGAGTTGGCTAGGTGGAATAAAAGCTTCCCTGTCAAGCACAAGGGCCTGATTTCAATCCTCAGTTCTGCCAAATTAAAAAAAGAAAAAAAAAAACAAAAAAAAAACCAAGCACTTCAAAGCAGAGTGTTAAATTGGGAATAAGTGTTTGGTGGGTAGGCTGGCTTGTTCATTGCACCTAATAATGGTCACTTTCCTGCCTAGAGAACATACTTGGCATCTGTCAAAGAAAGACACCAACAGGAAAACACTTAAGTGAATGCACTTGTTAATTTGGTAAATCAAGACTATCTATATTTCAGTGACCCTTTCATTTATTTTTTGTAGATGAGTCATCTTTCAGAAGCATCTGAAAAAGGGAAAATTTTCCATCAAGTATTTTTTAATCTATTGTTGATGTGGAATATATGAACACATCAGTGTGCTCAATTATCACAGGTAAAAGGTAACGTTTCAACCTTCAGCAGTTCTTCAACAGCTTTTCACAGTTTTCATTTCAGGAAATTCTTGAGTCTCTTCTGACTTCTCCATTTTTAAACTGATGCTGGAACATCAAAATAATGCAAGACTTGTATCCAATGAATCAATGATGGCATAAAAGTAAATGAGGGGCTGAAGGAGATGGCTCAGTGAAATAAGCACTTCCCTGGCAAGTGGCCTGAGTTCCATCCCCGGTTCCAACAAACAAACGAACAAACAAATAAATGTTACA
>PVKA01047035.1:0-14569 GCA_004027165.1 Ctenomys sociabilis | reverse complement strand
TTTTGCGGTACTGGGGATTGAACTCAGGACCTTGTGCTTGCCAGGGAAGCACTTATCCTACTGAGCCATCTCCCTGGCCCTCTGTCTTACAATTTCTAAATGGTACTAAATATTGTCATGCCATGCAAATGTCTTGTTGACATTATCTTTTGTTTCTGATTAGGGGACATACTAACTAGAGGACAAGATGGTTTTCAGGCGCTTTTGAAGACAGGGTCTTGCTATGTAGTCCAGGCTAGATTTGAACTATGTAGTGGCTTTGAACTCACAGCAATCCTCCTGTCCCGAGGGCTGGTACTACAGGAGTGTACCACCACACCAGGATGAGAGTTTTTTAAATAGAAATACACAAGTACATGTTATTTAGGATGTACTGTGTTGGATTTATGAGAAGTCCCTTTAATCCTAAACCCTATTCTTAGCAAGGTCTCTAAAGAAAAGAAACAGTACATAGAGGAAGTAGGGATGTTTACATTTAAATGACAAGAATATTTACCATTACTACAGTTGTCCAGTAGTGAGCTCAGCTGCCCAGAGAGGTCTGAAAGGATCTCAGAGATAAGACGGTAGTAATCCCCACCTTTTTTTAATTATTATAGTGACATTTTGAAAAAAGCAACTGTTTCTCTAAATATGTATCATTGAATATATGCATGACACAAAGATGGTTTGAAGCAACACTTTTCAAAAAAACATATTTATTTGGTACAGGGTCACCTATACAGCTTGGACTTATAGTGATTCTCTTGTTTCAGCCTTCCCTGTGCTGGGATTATAGGCCTGCGCCACCATGCCTGGTTTCAGTGGTTATCACGGCAGGTAGTACCAGGGATCGAACATGGGTCCTTATGCTTGCCAGGCAGGCCCTTAAATTGCTGTGCTATATCCCCAGCCCAAAGCAACTTTTAAATACTGTAAAATTTTACTGAATTCCAATAGTCTCTACTTTCATTTACTACAAAAAGTATGTTTAGGGGCCAGGAATATAGCTCAGTGGTAAAAGCACCTGCCTGGCAAGTACAAGGTCCTGAGTTTGATTTCCAGTGTGTGTGTGTATTCACTTCGAAGATAATGTTTGATGCATCTGTGGACTTAAGGGTCCTTTGCAGAATATTTTGCCGCCCAGATTAGGAGACACTGCTATATAATAAATGCATCGATTTGATGAACTTCTCAGTCCCAAAATCCAGCTCCAACTGTCCCCTTTTGATTCTGCCTTTATCTGAAATGAGTTTCAAGCCTAACAGTAGAGGTTCCACCTCTTGCAGGGTGGGGTGTTTTTCATGTGTGAAGACCTCTCATACATGGGGTAACAGGTATTGCTGCATCTTTCCCTGGATGGGAACATGGCCTGTAAGATGGTTTTTAGTAAGCAACAGTGAGAATCAGGGCTGACAAACTCTGTCTATGAATTCGTACCTGATGAGAAATTGTTTGAGATCAGTTTCCTTGTGTCCAGAATGCCTCATTCTGGCCTGTGATAAGCGTGCTCAAGGGGTTACTCCACAGACACACGACTTCTGCATGTCAATCAACTCAGAAACCATGAAAAGATCTCTCTTTGTGGTCTTAGGAATTGCAGTTCAGGAGATACAAGTTCAGATAGTCTGAAACAGTCTGCTGACGAAGGCAGGGAAGATGGGAGCTTACAAGAGCGGACTGATGATCCAAAAGTAAATTCTTTGGTAGGGAAAACTACTGCCGGGGTGTGCATCAGGGGCTGTGAGACAGAAGACCAGAGAATGCACATCCTGCATAACAATTTCCATCCTGCAAAACAAGAGTCCAAGATCCTCTTGAAATGCATCTGGAGTCTGGGCACATTGTAGGATCTGTTTCACTTGTCTGCATTCAAAGGGTGGTGGTGGTGGGGAAACCTCTCCCCCATTTACTTTCATTGTAATTTTCCTTTTTTTCCCACCGGCATCACTGCTTCCTCAAGTCTCAGTCCACATTTCATTTCTGCCAAAGAGGGGCCCAAGACCATTTTTCAACCCTTCTTGTCATTAGGATATGATGTTCCTTGCAGAATGTAAAGCAGTGTTTCTAACAAGACCCAATTGTTCCCAGACCACACAATCCTTGTATCTGATGCCACCCCCAGTTTCAGGAACATTCTCCTACTCCTGAACACAGATTACTAAAGAGATGTAATTTCTAAAATGCCTTTGTGTGGGCACCCATTTCACAGATGACCCCACTTCCTTTGATCTCCCAAACTCACACAGAATAAGCACAAACCCTGAGTAAATTCCCTTCTACCTCTACTGAGATGCACCTTGGTCCCACTGTCTCCCTGGTAACTGGCCACATGTGCATTCCTGGTGGTCCTTTCCCACTGGATTTTTATCAGAATGACTGAACTATTTCTTCCTCCCATGAGGCTAATTTGTAGACATATGATAGCTATGCAACATACATGGATGCATTTATCATTGACAGACCACTATACAATGGTAGTATCATCAGATTATACTAATATTGCCTAGAAATATATTAGCTGTCTTCGTTTGACATTTCCAACAATAAAAACTACCTACTGATACATTTTTCAGAACAAATTCCCATCAGGTGAGGCATGATTTACTAATTTCCATATACTTACTACCTGCAAGTACATAGCCTGCACAGATCACCAAACTCAGAACCTTGCACTTGCCAGGCAGGCGCTTATGCTGCTGAGCTATATCCCCATCCCTGCCCAATATTCTTGGCAAATATAGCTGGATATGAGGGCTTGGGATACTTGGAGACAAACGGGAAACTTGGAAAAGATGGCAAAAACTAGGAGTAACACCAAATTCATGCCTACAGGGAAAAAAAGTTGAAGCGGATGGGATTGGAAATGAGCATACAGGCTTAATTTTCCCCAAAAATTAGTGCATGGAGGTTTTTTGGTTTGTTTTTGATTTTTGTAGGTACTTGCGAATGAACACAGGGATTTCACCTCAGCCCTCTCTATTTTTATTTTTTTGCGATTAAGTCGCTAAATAGCCGAGATTGGTCGAATTTAAAACCATCCTGCCTCAGCTTCTGAGAATGCTGGGATCACAAACTGTGTCCCGTGCTCTGGTTGTTTATAAAAAGTAATGATTGGAACATTTCCAGATTACCTACCACTTGAGTGGGACCCCTAGACCAAACCCACTCGCACAGCAAATCTGCCTAGCGCTTAGATCCTCTCTCGCCTTAGCTCCACGCCCCGATCAAGGTTCCAGCTTCAAGTCCTGGGTCTGCTCACAGAGGGCACAAACGTCCCGGCTGCGCTGAGTTACCTGGCCAATCAGAAGACGTAGAGCCTGCGGTCCTGGGGAGCGCGCCCCGTGACGTCACGTGTGCGACGACGATGGGGCCGGGCGGCTGTGCGGCTCTGCGAGTGGGGTCGCTACTGTGGCGCCGGGCTGTGTCCTGGGCCCAGGTGCCCGCGGCGGGTGCGGGATCCCGGCTTCAGCTGCCGGCCGTGGGGCGGTTTATCGTGGGACCAGCGCCCCTCCGGGCCTGCCTGCCTGCGGACCCAGTGCGTGGCCTGCACGGCAGGCCTCGGCGAGAGGAGCGCGCGGACGGCGAGGGCCCCCCGGAGCCTGGCGCTGCAGGTGCGGGCGGGGCGAGGTCAGCGGCGGGTCTTAGCCAGCTGGGAGGCGGGTGTTTCCGTGGGACTCACAGAACGGACTCCGCAGGTTGGCCCTGCCAGCCTTTGTGTTTCACAATGGGGAAACTGAGGCCCCGCAAAGCGCGGTTATGCTCACAAGCCCGGCATTGCGGTGGCCGCACTGTGCCCTCCCCGCCCAGACCTCCCTTCCCTTCCCTGCCCTCCCCGCCCCGACCTGCGAGCCTAGGGAAAGGAGTGTTGGGCCGTGAGGATGCTGAGGGATGTGGCCAGGGGATGTGCAAGAAACGGTACTATGACACGGGTCCTACTCAGATCCTTCAGTTGCTGCAATCGTATTTATTTATTTATTTATTTATTTATTTATTTATTTATTTATTTTTGTGGTACGGGGGATTGAACTCAGGAGCCTGCGCTTGTCAGGCAAGCGTTTATTCTACTGAGCTGTCTCCCCAGGTCCTGCAAACATTTTTAGAAAAATGATGAGCACTTAACAGAAATTACAGAGCTTGAGAAGTAAAGGTTTTTGTAGGCTCTGCTACCAGTTGCTTTGGAGTAAAAATCAGAATTTAGGAAAACTATAAATTTACAGACACTAAAACTTTTTTTTTTTTTTTTTTTTTTTTGTCTTTTTGAGACAGGGTCTCACTATGCAGTTCAGGCTGGCCTTAAGCTCACTTGGTAGCTCAGGCTGGTCTCGAACTCACAACAATCCTCCTGCCTCAGCCTCCCGAGTGCTGGGATTACAGGCATGCGCCACCACGCCCGGCTAGACACTAAAACTTAAAGCTGAAGAACAAACTATCTGAATTTCAATGACGAAACATTACATTTTCATAGATACCAGTGGTTGATAACCAAAACTGCTTTAAAAGTAAACCTGAGTGGCAAGATGGTGCATGCCTGTAATCTCAACACTTAGGAAGCTGAGATCCTAAATTCCAGACCAGTGTGGAAAATTCAGCAAGGTCCTACCTGGGGAAACAGAGAACAGAAGCCTTCCAACTCACGATTTTAGTTCTGCAATGCTTTATAACTGGGGTTCAATTTAACATGACTAGGATATCTCCTCTTCCTAAAATGGTACTACCATTTCTTTGTATAGCACTTGGTGTTTTCAGTGTATGTACTGCCTAGACAGTCATTTGTCATCGCGGTGTGGTTCTCCAGTTGTGTAGTAAGCAGCAAAGGTCATGCCATGGCTCCGTGCAACCTGAGAACTCTAGCCATCAAAGCTGAGCAGTGTAAGCCGGGCTTGGTGGCGCAGGCCTGTAATCCCAGCACTAGGGAGGCTGAGGCAGGAGGATTGTTGTGAGTTCGAGACCAGCCTGAGCTACAAAGTGAGCTTAAGGCCAGCCTGAACTGCACAGTGAGACCCTGTCTCAAAAAAGACAAAAAAAAAAAAAAAAAAAAAAAAAAAAAAAAAAAAAAAAGCTGAGCAGTGCAATATGAAACTACCTGGAGGTTCAAATTCTGGGAGGTCTGGGCCCTGCCAATTTATAAAGCACTTTGGATCTAAACACCCTTGTGGAGAAGCAGTTTGTTTGTTTCCTCTGGGACACATCTGCACCCTCTGGGTATGTACAGGTCTGTCTCCTACTTGAGCATCTGTCACAAACAAACGCTTGTACATTTCAGATAATACCGTTCCCAAGTTTGATATTGATATGCTGGTTTCACTTCTGAGACAAGAAAATGCAAGAGACATTTGTGTGATCAAGGTTCCTCCAGAAATGAGATACACCGATTACTTTGTGATCGGCAGTGGAACATCCACCCGACACTTGCATGCCATGGCCTTCTACATTGTGAAAATGGTAGGATGCTTTTTCTCTTTTTCACCATTAATTAATTGAGTGATGTCAGTGCTTCAGCCTGAAGAGCTATGTGTGAGGAGGCCTGAATTTTTCAGAATTTGAATGTGCTGTACATAGTTGATAGAAAAAGGTCTGGTAAAAGCCTTGTTAAGTCAAGATCTCTTTTCTTTCTTTTGTACAAGGTCTCATTATGCAGCTCAGACTCATACTGACTGATCCTCTTGTTTTCACCCTCCCCAGAGCTGAAATTTCAGGTGGGGTGAACCAGTGCCTGCATCTGCCTAATCAGGTGTTTAGTCCACTGAGCTATCTTGCTAATTCTTGTCTCTTGTGACCATAAAGAAAAATTAAAATAATCTGAAACAAGCTAGAAAACAGTGGAAACCAAAGGGATTTGTAAGACAATACTGTCTAGTGTGGTAGCACTAGTGCAGTACGTTTCAGATGATTATTGCTATATTGAACAGACATAAAACATTTTCATGACTATAAAATGTTATATTGGTCAGTGCAGTCTAGTTTATTCTGACTTAACCTGCAATGTTTCCAAGCATCGTGCTTAGTCATGAGCAAGGTAAAAGTGATAGATAACAATTCTTCCCTTCTGAATTCATGGGTCTAATAGAGGAGGAGAAAAGTACTTCATTTTTCAGGTGGACGGAACATACATCAGAATGGAAAAAAAAAATTATGCAGAAGCTTTCAGCAATTTTGATACAGTTCTGCAGCAATTTTGATACCCTGCCAAAACCTGGCCTAGCCGGGCGCGGTGGCGCAGGCCTGTAATCCCAGCACTCGGGAGGCTGAGGCAGGAGGATTGTTGTGAGTTCGAGACCAGCCCGGGCTACAAAGTGAGCTTAAGGCCAGCCTGAACTGCATAGTGAGACCCTGTCTCAAAAAGACAAAAAAAAAAAAAAACCTGGCCTAAGAGAAGGTTGGACTTTTTATTGTTGTTTTTGAAACATGTAGCCCAAGCTGGCCTCAAATTTGTGGTGCTCTTCCTGCCTCAGCCTCCCAAGTGCTGGGATTACAAGTGAGCTTGCCACCATGCCCTGTTAAAAACTTTAAGAACAAAAGAAGCTGGGTGTGGTGTTGCATGCCTGTAATCCCAGCTGTCTGGGATTCTGAAAGCAGGAGAAGCCCTAAGAGTTTGAGACCAGCTTGGATTACATGGTGAGTTAAAGGTCAGCCTGAACTATATATCCTGTCTTAAAACACAAAAGAAGCCGGGCGTGGTGGCGCAGGCCTGTAATCCCAGCACTCGGGAGGCTGAGGCAGCAGGATTGTTGTGAGTTCGAGACCAGCCTGAGCTACAAAGTGAGCTTAAGGCCAGTCTGAACTGCATAGTGAGACCCTGTCTCAAAAAGACAAAAAAAAAAAAAAAAAAACACAAAAGAATAACTGGGACTGCTTAGAGAAGTTGTAAAATAAGAAGGGGTGTCTAAAACAGCCTTGAAAGGGCTGGCCAAATAGCTCAGTGTACTAAAGTGCCTGCTTAGGCAGAGCACAGTGGCCAGGGTTTGATTCCCAGCAAGCCATGCATGCTCCCCCCCTGCACTGAGATAGCGATCGAGACTGGGCATGGTGGAGTGCCTGTAATCCCAGTGCTTGGGAGGCTGAAAACAGGAGAATCACTACGAGTCCAATCTATGTAGTGAGACCCTGTAATATATAAATAAATAAAACAGCCTTGGTATAATAAGATAGCAGAGGAAGAATCCAAAGCAGTATTTGGAGAGAGGAAGAGAACCAGGAGAGCATGGAGAAGAGTTATAAAATCAGATGCTATAGCAGGAAGGAGATGATGGCCTAGTGGTAACTGCTGGATTTGGGGATCTAAAAAGAAAGGAAGTATTCTGAGTTTCTGGAAGAGGCCAAATGAAGGCCTAAAAATTACTTTCACAGAAGTTTTAGACGAGAAGGGAGAGATAGGCAAGATCAGTAAGTTCTGTTACTATTTGTAGTAAAAACATACATATAATGTAGGTCCTGGCATATTAATCATTTTTAAGTGTATAATTTATTAAGTTTTAAATATTTATTGTTACCACCACCTATCTCTGGAACTTTCACCATTCTTCCCCTGCAGCTACCATTCTGCATTGTTTGAAAAGTCTATGGTATTTGACCTTTTGTGACCAGCTGGTTCACTTAGCATCTTGTCTTCAGGATTCATGGACATTATAGCATGTGACAGAGTGTCTTTCTTAAAATTAAAAATCTGCTACATATTATAGGTTTGAATGATGTATACCACTGTTTATCCATCTATTCACTGATGGACATTTGAGGATTTTTTTTGTGATTTCTGTCTATGTATAGTACTACTATAAACATTGGTGTGGACGTATCTGTTCATGTCCCAACTTATGCTTTTGGGTGTACATAAAAAGTGGAATTGATAGATCATATGCTGATTCTATCTTTAATTTTTGTGTGTGTGTGTGTGTGTGTGTGTGTGTGTGTGTGTGTGTGTGGAACCAGGGATTGAATTCAGGCCCTTGTACTTGCCAGGCAAGTGCTTATTCTACTGAGCCATCTCCCCATTCCCTCTACCTTTAATTTTTTGAACCATTATGCCTCTCATAGTGGCTACAGAATTTAAAATCCCAGTAGTAGTTGTGGGGGGGTGTGCTGGTGATTGAATCCAGGCAGCACTTGACTATACCTTCAGTACCCTCCACCCCTTTTTAAAATTTTGAGATAGTGTCTTAATAAATTGTGTAATTGAGCCAGAACCTGCCCAAGTGGTGGGATTATAGGTGTGCACCACTCCTGTTCCAATTTTTTATTTTTATAATAGCCATCCTTTTATTGTTTTACTTGCAGCCCCATGCTTAAGTGATGTCGAGCATATTTTTTGTTCATTGGCCATTTGTATATATTCTTTGGAGAAATTATAGTCATTGGTTCAGTTTTAATCTGGTACATTTTATTACTGAGTTGTAGGAGCTGAATTTTTAAACAATATTAATCTTTTGGGGACGAGATGGCTCAGTAGAATAGGTGCTTCCTGGCAAGCATAAGGGCCTGAGTTCAACCCTTCGTTCTGCCAAAAATAGTAATCTTTTACTTACTCTGTTGGTAGCGTCCCTTCATGCACAGAAGTATTTAATTGGGATGATCCCAGCTTTGTCTTTTGTTGCCTATGCCTTTGATAACATGCCCAAGAAAATTACTGCCAAATCATGTCTTGAAACTTTTCCTTGTTCTAAAAGTTTTATGGTTTTCAGTCCCATGATTAGGTATTTAATCCATTTTAAATTAATTTTCCTATGTGGATATCTAGATTCCTTAGCACCCTTTGTTGAAAAGACTGATTTTTTTTTCCTGTTGAGTGGTCTTGGCAGCCCTGCTGAAAAATCAGTTAACCATAATCTGCAAATTTGTTTCCAGACTCCCTATTCTGTTGGTTTGTGTCTTTTATGACAGACTATACTGTTTTGATTACTATAGCTTCAGACTAGTTTTTGGGTTGTGCTGTTTCATTGCTATTGCTTTGCAGGTGAGTATTGAACTGAGAGACTTGTACATGTCAGGTACTCTACCACTGAGCTATACCCCCAGTCCCAGTATAAGGTTTAGAATCAGGAAATGTTAACATTGACAACTTTTTCAGAATTTTAGCTATTCAAGATTCTTGAGATTCTGTGTAAATTTTATGATGGATATTTTCTTTCTTAATAAAGTGTATCTTGGATTTAGATAGGGATACAGTTGATCTATGGGATACTTTGGATGGTATTGACATCTTAAGTCTTTTGACCCATGAGTACAGGATACTTTCCCATTATTTGTGTTTCTTTCAGCTATGTTTTGTAGTTCTCACCATACGAGTCTCTACCTCCTTTGCTATTTAGTATTTTATTCCTTTGGATACTGTTGTAAATTGAATTATTTTAACTCAGTTTTCTGATTGCTTATTAGTGCATAGCAGTTCAACTAAAGTTTGTGTTGATTTTTGTATCCTACACTTTTGCCAAATTTATTAGTCTTAGCCATCCTTTTTGTGGCATCTTCAAGGTTTTGTATGTAAGAGGTCATCTTGTCTGCAAGATCATTCTTCTTTCTCTTGTGCAATTGCTCCAACTACATCTTTTCAACGCTGTGTTGAGCAGAAGTCACAAAAGTGGGGCCAGCCAGATAGCTCAGAGGACTAAAAAGCAGGCAGTGCAGGCCCTGCCCCCGGGACACACTGAGACTGTGACTGAGACCGGGCCTGGGCCTGGTGGCACACCCTGTAATTCCAGTGCTTGGGAGGCTGAAAACAGAATTGTTATGAGTCCAATCTACATAGTGAGACCCTATAAGATCCGGTACTAAATAATTTTTTTTTTAAAGTAGCAGAAGTGGGCATCTTTGATCTCAGGAAAAACTTCAGTTTTTTTACACTGAGTGTGCTAGAGTATGCTAGCTGTCTGCCTTTTTTATTTTAGGGAAGGGTCTACAGGGTATTCAGGGTCTCGCTACTTGATTGGACTCAGTGATCCTGTTTACAGCCTCCCAAAAGTGGGATTACAGGCATGTGCCACTGCACCCCGGGGTGGGATCAGCAACAGCAGGGTCAAACCCCTTAATCTGCTGAGCTATTTGGCTGGCCTCCCATCCACCTTTCATACAAGTCTTTACATGTTTTCTCCCTAGTTTATTGAGTGATTTTTTTTCTTGAAAGGGTGTTGAATGTAGTCAAATGCATCAATGATTTATTCTGTTAAATATATTACATTGATTTTCATATGTTGAAATGTGTGCATTCCAAGAATCTCAGTTGGCCAGGGAGATAGCTCAGTAGAATAAGCACCTGCCTGGCAAGTGCAAGGTCTTGAGTTCAAGTCCCATTACCACAAAAAACAAATAAACCAAGAATTGCACTTGGTGCATATTTGTTTTTTCCAGTACTAGTGATTGAATGTAAGACCTGAGTCATATTAGGCAAACACTGCACCACTCAGCTATGTACACCAGCCCTTTATATTTTACTTGGAAAGAGCCCAGGTTGCCCTCAAGTCTATGATTTTCTTGCCTTAGCTTCCCAAGTAGGTATAGATGTGAACCGCAAATGCCTGGCTGTTTTAGTATGTTGCTAAGTTTGGTTTGCTAATAATTTTGTTGTTGTAAATTAACAACTGGTGGTCAATTTGTGATTGCCAGCTGAACTGAAGCAGCATGATACTGGGTGTGGGAAGCCCACCTGAGGATGGTTGCCAACAAAATTAAAAGAAGTGGAGAATAAGAGGTGGTGCTGTTTGTTCTCCTAGTAGCTTGTCATGCAGAGTCCCACTGTTGTCAGAAGAGCTAGGAGCTTAGAACCTTCTCACAGAGAATAGCTGCAGTTCACTTTGGGGGAGCTGTGGTTCTTAACAGTATCACTTCTTGGTTCTGAAATTGAAGGTGGTATGCTGTTCAAATCTCCTGGAGAAGCTTATCACACTGGTTTTCCTGATAGGAACTTGACTGTTACCATTGGAGGAGTTTGGGACCTTGTTTGCACCAAGGTTGTCTATGGTACTTTTAGGGGGAGCTCTGGCGTATACTTTTGAGTGTCGCTTTCTGGCTCCAGTGTAGATCCCTCAGCCTGCTGGCACAAAGCCTTCATCACGCTAGCACACTTTCTAGCTCCCACTTTTGGGCCTTCCCAGTGCAGATCCTTGGTACAGATTTGCAGGAGGCATTGTCATGGGCTCTAGATCTTCAGCTGGATTCATTGCCATAGGATCGAGGCCCTCAGCTGGAATCTTGGTTTCTAGTGTATGGACAGATCTCCTGTACTTTTGTATTTGAATTTGACTCTTTTGACCACTCACCAAAAAAAAACCTGGGCAGAAAAAGTCACCTCTTATTTTTTACTGTTCTATTCATTAGGGAATGTGGGGTGCTGAGGTCTTGTGTTACTGCTGTTTTCCCCTTCAATTGTCAGTGTGCTTCATATATAGATAGAACGTGATCTTTGGTGTTATGTGTAACTGTCAATTTCCTTGGTTAAGTTGGAATTTTTGTCATTGTCTGTTATCTCTTGTAAGAGCTTTTGGCTTCAATTTTTTTTTTTGGTACCAGGAATTGAACTCAGGATATTGAACTTGCCAGGCAAGGCACTGTGCCACTAAGCTGTCTATATCTACAGCTTAAATTCTGTCTTGTCTGCTGTCTATTTGTTGGTGTCAATGAAAGTTAAGAACTAAGATGACTCACAGCTCTCCGTTCCCATGAAGATCCAAACTTAGGACAGTGGCATGTGCCTTTCCTGAGAGTAAAGGAAAGCTGGACAGGCACATGGGAGATGGTGGAGGTGTGGACCCAATGCTTGCATGTGTTTAGGCCTCTGGGCCTCAAGAGGCGCCTTGGTGAATGAGCTACATAGCCTTCTCAGAAGACTTTGGGCAAGAAGGTTCAGGAGAGAGGAGTCCAGGAAGACAGGATTTAGGGGTAAATGTTTTTTGGCAGAGTATAGATGTAAGAAATGCGTAAACTAGTTTCCAAATTCAGACCAAGAAAAATGCTACTAGATCTTCAGTAAAGGCTGACATCTTCCTGTCTTTAATTGTGGTCTGGCTTTTTTTCAGTACAAATACCTGAAATGTAAAAGTGACCCTCATGTTAAGATTGAAGGAAAGGACACCAACGACTGGCTCTGTGTGGATTTTGGTAAGTAATTCTGACACTTGAATAGGTAAATACTGATACTAATTTTTTTCAGCTACAAAGAAATTTAAATAAAAAGTGTATTTCTATGTAAAACTGTTAGGTAAAACTTAAGTATTCTAGATACTGTAGTACATTTTTAGTGGAAGACAAGTCTTAAGCATCTTCCTTCTCACTTATATCTGGGATAAAATATCTAACACCTCCAATTGCAAGAAGAGTTTTGGCCCATAGTTCATTGGCTCCAGGGCAGTATGGTAAAGAGGCAAGGCAAAGGAATAGCTGTTCACAGAGATGGCAAGCATAGAGCCACAGGGAAGATAAACCCTGCAAGCTGGGTCCTCAGGACCTGCCCCTCTTCACATCATGGAAGCTCTGAGGCCCTATAATCCAGCCACCTCCCTGAAGCCTCACCCGTGAGTGCAGCTAGGTGGCTTGGTGAGACTAAAAACAGTTCACCCCCCAGCCCTGACAGAAGAGGGGTTAAAAAAAAGAAAATTGGTAACTTCGTTAGGAACTAAGGAGGTCTAAGGTTTTAATCTTACTTGCATGCTAGTAAGTTGTCTTTCTACTTTCATAGATACTGATTAAGACACAAAAATACTTGGGAGTTATAGACAAAAACATTTTGTTACTTGCAGCTGTTGTCAGCATCATCAGTTTTGTATTTTTTGTTTTGACACTGGTTCCTTGAGCAGATTATCCAGGGGCAGCATGGGGGTAGGGCAAGAACAGACTCATTTTATGAGACACGTCAAGAGTTTTGCAGCCTTCTCGTGAAAATTTTGGGTTAAGTATTTTATAAGATGTTTAGCAGTATCCTCAGTTGTGACAGGTTCCCTAGACATTGCTCATATTGCCTTGACTGAGAACCAAATTTCTTAAGTAGAGCTGCCTTTGTGCTACAAGCGCTGCCTTTGTGCTACAAGCAAGTATTTTTCTCTTCACTAATAGCCTTGGAAAAACCCCAGAACCACAGTACTTTCTTTGCTCATAAGATTTGCAGAAATTGATGTGCATGGAACACTTTCTTCCAAGAGAAACCTGCCAACACCATTGGTCAGTGGATAAAGTTAACCTTGTCAGTAATGACACTTGTTGATGCCACACACCCTGGTACAGTGATTGCCCTGTAAAAGGCAATCACATCATTGCTGTGGTAATTTTTACTGGGATGGAGTCCAGTTTGCCCTCTGATGACAACTCATCCAGCTCCTAGACAAGTTATAAGAACACAAAAATAAAAGCAATTATGTTATTTCTTCATTGTAACTTTTTATCCCTGATAGGCAATATGGTGATTCATTTAATGCTTCCAGAAACCAGAAAAACTTATGAATTAGAGAAATTATGGACCCTACGTTCTTATGATGACCAGTTATCTCAGATACCACCTGAGACATTACCTGAAGACTTCATTCTTGGAATAGAAGAAGAGGACATGTCCTTGGTGACTCCAGTGGAGTTCAAATGTGAATAAAACTAGACAAATTGTTTCAGTCATTTCAGATTCATTCACTTCTCAGGAAATACAGTCCCCTAAAGCCTAACCTCCTGGATTAGGTTGCCAGTGCCTACTTCATGGGCATTCATAATAACTGACTCACAGAGACAGAAGAAGTACATTCCAACCAAAACTTTTAACATACCATCTGTTTATCCTGCAGGCTTTCCAGGAGTTAATATTGATACCGGTACTTACCTTGAGCCCTATGCTCAGATGTTTTGTGCTTATATACAAGTACTCACTTTAAGTAGAATGTCCCAAAATCTGAACAAAAGATATCATTGCCCACTGATCCTATCACTTGGAGGTGATAAAGGTAAATAGATGGTCAGGATATTTTTTCACCATAGGACTTCTGTTCCCTTTGAGAATATTCCAAATGACAGGAAAAAAAGCCAATTATTAAGAGAAATTTTGGAACCTGTAGTTCTGGTTCACATGAACAGTATAAGCAAGGTCCACATTAATGTATTACAGGGTATAGAAAATAATTTTACAGTAAGTAGATATGCACATTTTTGAGACGTATCCTTAAAGTCTATATTAGACCAAATTTTAACAAACATTCACTTGAAAACATACTACACAACAAGCTGTAACTAATGATGAAAAATTTTATTCTGCATCAGGGTATCTGGAAAATGAAGCTGCATTTGGGCACTTTATAGATGAGGAATGATCCATACATGGTGAGTACAAGACCCAATTACAGAATTATCTCTTAGCTAGTACCAGATACTCCAAATTACCAATGCTAAAGTGAAAAGAAAATGCCACACCAAAAGGATAGTAGTGAAAAATATGGCAGAATTTATATGAGCAGATATAAATGCAGCACCTACCTGTATTTTTTTTTTTTTAAAAAAAACAGGTATTAGAAAAA
Source organism: Ctenomys sociabilis (assembly GCA_004027165.1). Classification (NCBI taxonomy): domain Eukaryota; kingdom Metazoa; phylum Chordata; class Mammalia; order Rodentia; family Ctenomyidae; genus Ctenomys; species Ctenomys sociabilis. The sequence continues at coordinate 116 of PVKA01047035.1, read as the reverse complement.
TCAAATTTTAAGAAAGAGCTCTGGCCTTAATTAAGCACATCTCACCTGAAATCCAACAAGAAAGCCAGTCCATGATTTTTCAGCAATTTAAATTCATTGTATGAAAAAAAAAAAAA
>PVKA01047034.1:12500-14560 GCA_004027165.1 Ctenomys sociabilis | reverse complement strand
ACTTGGAATGCCTCAGGCTCCTTCCAGGGATCGATTAATGTCACTCGGGAACGCCAGTTCCAGGTGACTTCAAAGCCCTGTTTACTTTCCCCCTTTTTCTTTGTGGTCTGGAATCAGACCAACTCCGAGGGAGGGAAGCTTAATTGTTCTGAGACACCTTGCAGGCTAACCAACTGCTGGACAAGCTCTCACACCAGTGCCCTCGTGGTGAGGCTTCCCATGGCAGTCATGATGCCCGTTGAGGCCTCCCCTGAAGAGCTTCTATCTCCCCTACAACTATACCGGAGACAGAGAGACTTTGGTGTCACTGTGGCCATCGTGACCGCCATGGCACTTACTGCGGCCGCCGCCACCGCCGCAGGGGTGGCCATGAGGCAGAATTTGATGACGGCGGGAGTGGTGAACCAGCTTTCTGAAAAGGTTGCAGCAGCCCTCCAGATTCAAGAGACGCTTAATGGACAGATTCATTTCGGGATCCTCTCCCTAAACCAACAGACTGCCCTTCTCCAAGAACAAATTGATATCCTTAATGTTCAACAAAAACTATTGTGTGGGCTTGGTTTTCGAGAAATTTGTATCACACCCAATGTTGTAGATAATATGTCCCTAGCGTTACTCCAACTGAATGCTTACCTTGCAGGCCCATGGAACAGTTCCTTCCTAAATTATACCTTACAGCTCAGCCACGCCATAGCCCAAATCAATCAGACCTGTGTGCCACCAATGTCTGCTGAAGGATTGTGGCAGACACTGGCAAAAGCGGCAGGTTGGGTCACCTGATGGGCAGGATCCATATCCCTCTTAATCATTTGTTGTGTCTCTATTTTGGGTCTCGGGTATGTCATGTGGCGCTGCTGGTGCAGCAACAAAAAACAACAAATTGTGGTCTGACAAGCTTTCTTGGCTATGAGACCATCCGCTGATGCACAAATTTGGATATCTATGCTGAAGGAATAGTGCCCGCTTCTGCTCCCAACCCCTCGATCTACAGGGTGACAGACAAAGTACTGCAGGGTACTCTACGAGGCTTCCAGATTCTCGGGAGCTCCCAAAAGTATGTTTGTATGCATGTGGGTTAGTGCCATAGTCCCACCTCAAGAAAAGGGCACAGGGCAGTGCACATGAATGCATGCGAGGATCACTTGCCGCAACCATGACTTGCAAAGGCCCCAAACAAACTCGAGTACAAACCTCTGCTTTCCCCTATATGTAAAAACAAAAAGGGGGAGATGTAAGGAGCTATTGAGCAGCCGCGCCCTAAAATGGCGCTGCGGGCTAGGCTGAGAAGCTTCCGCATACTTATCTCTGGGCTGTGGTTAAGACCATACTTGGAGGTCTAATGTATCTTCCTGTTTGCATAGATGTCCGCCTATAGAGATAGGCCAAGTGGCAGACTGCCATTGGGACGGGGTTTCTATATGAGGGCCTAATGGGAAGTGCTCAGGGCAGTCGCAACGCCATGTAAAGAAGCTCAATAAAGAAATCTGTGTGTGAAGGAAGGAACGGTGGTCGCGTGTCTTTCTGCAGGTAGGAGGCGCGTGACAGGACATAGGAGAACCTATACTGTAACATCATGAAACTCAGTTGAGCCCCAAATTTTCTGAACAAGGAGATTATGGAGCCACAGTGGAAAGAGATTGAAGTTCTATCGTGTTCCTGGGGAGAGTCACATGGAGAGAAGACTTTCTCTCAGGCTCTCACAGAGAGCCTGGTCAAGCATTGGCCGTGACTCACCCACATGGATAACAGAGACAAAGGATCTTTAGAATAAGGTACAAGATTACAAGATAAACCCTAATGGGACTTCACTAACCTCATCAGAAACAAAAACTACATGTTTTGGTATATAGGTCTTGCTCTATCTAGGTCTTAACTATCCAGCAAAAAATTATAAAAATGAGGTATACAACGTGGGGCCATAATAATAAGTTGAACTGTAAATGGCTACAGTCAACAACTTCTTCAGATAACTCACTATTGTTGTGGAATGCTGGACTGTGTTGGATTGTGTCATTGAGTTCAGGCACCTAAACTGATTGAATGACAATGGAGTGCCCATC
>PVKA01047034.1:0-7500 GCA_004027165.1 Ctenomys sociabilis | reverse complement strand
AAATATATACAGATATAGATGTATATATGTGTGCATCTGTACATGTATGATATATATAAACATAATCTTATCTAGTCCTCTTGGCCCTATGAGGCAAATGTTATAATTTTCATGTTATGATGTGGACAAGGGTGCAAAATGTACCCAAAGTCAAGCTGTGGGGAGCAGTCTTGATCCTCACACTAGAAATAAGACTTTGATACCTTTTCTACAGCGTCTGAGTCACTAACCCATTACATGCTTATCAGATTTGGCAAACAGTGTTTGGGGAACTGAGAAACATATTTCTCAAACCTTAGCTCGATATCCCTCATCTAAAAGTAGACATATGATGCAAATAAAGAGAACACAGACCGGGAGGTGGAGATAGATGAGGGAAAATGAGGGTAAATCTGCACTGCTTCACAGAGTGCTAGCTCAGCCTGTATATAATTTCAAGAACTCCTAGTTTTTGTCCTCCTACTAGGCCAGCAATGAGGAAGGTCTGGCATGCTTGGCCTGCGCTGCCAGCCACGCTGGAGTCTGAGCTGGGTCCTCCTGCACCCAGCCGGCTGCACTCTGCGTCTTGGAGGACTCTGCCCTTGGTTACCTGTGCTTTTAATGTCCTGGCTGATTCTGAGGGAACCAGGCCCCTTCCTAGGCCAGCGCAGCAAGAAAGCAAGTCAGCGAGTCACTTCCTCTGAAACACAAAATTCAGAAACGAAAACAAGTCAAAGAAATATCTCAGGAATGCTAGCTAGAATAGGAGATGGAAAGCTAATTTCCTATTTTGGAAACCAGTCTGTCATTTGGACTAAACTTAGACCTGATCTCAACTTTGGCACATGTGGGGCTGCAGAACCCAGGCCCAGTAGATCCCAAGGCACTGTCGGATGCCAGTTTTCAATAGAGATAAAGCTGACAAGCCCACATTTCAGTCCTGGATACTCAGCTGCCATACCATCCAGGGGACCCTGGGCTGGGTTCTCTGCTTTGCTCTGCTCTGCTCCTCTTTTCTGGTGTGCTGGGGCCACAGCCCAGCGTTTGTGCATGGCTAGAGCAATTCTCTATTACTGAGCTAAGCCCTGCAACTCCTCAACAGGTTTTTTATCTTCTTGGAATTTCAATTTCCTCACCTGTGGAAAATAAAATAATAGAACGCCATCTTGTCTGATGACAATCATAATTAAAAGACTGATGCACAGAGAAACATTCATGAATAGTAAAACCTCAAAATCATGAATTAGAATTTTCCTTATGAATCAAGTGTTTTTAAATGAGATACTTCTTTGGAAAACATTTTTTTGATTTATGTAATTCTACCTCAATCCAAGATGAGGCCACAACAACTATAATGAACTAAGAAAAAAAGTTATTCCTCTATCTTCTTTAAAATGCCTTGATTGGTGTCTCAGACTGTTACCTTAACTTCTCTCTTTCCACATTTTTCTTCTCTAAAAAAGATTCTAACTGGATACTGAGGAAGAAGTTGACAAAAGACAGCATACTGACTTAATTCTAAATATCTCCTAAATATGAAACCAATACAAAGTGAAAAATGATCACTTTTATCCTACAGGAGCTTGCAGACCTCAGCTTGGCCATTTAATGAAAAGTAGCATCATGAGGCTGGTCAGAGATAACAGTTGGCCCCTGAAAAGAACTCGGCTTCTTTTCAGGGGTACTCTTGCCAAGAATATGTGCACTGAGTCTACTCATGAAAAAGCATCAAATGGACCTAAGTATGAATCCTCTTAGTCTCTAAAGAGTCTGCATCTTTTTATGCTCTCAAGTGGCTGCTCTGGACTGAATGTGTCACCCTCAGAATCACCAGCTGAGGTCCTATCTGCTAATAGCTCAGAATGTGGTTGCATTTGAGAATAGGTTCTGTAAAGAGACAATTAAATTAAAGTGAGGTCACATGAGTGGGCCTAAACCAATTTAATTAGTGTGCTTCTGAGCAGAAATTAGGACAGTACAGGAGAGACCATGTGAGTGCACAGCAAGGTCTCCAACTTCAAACTGCCACCCAAAAGGGCTTTTGAAGAAGTGAAGCCTGATGACACCTTGATCTTGGGCTTCTAAGCTCCAGAACTATGGTTATAAGTTTCTGTTGTCACCTAGGCAAAGGCATTTTGTTATGGTGGTACTAACACACAGAAGCAAAGGTATATGTGAAAGGGAGGAAAGTTGACACATTACCTCAGAAAGATTGACAACTAAGTGTGTATCACTCTAGACATGACTTAAAGTTCAAAAATAGATCACATAGGAACAGTTGCAGAAATGGAGGCTCCAGGGATGCTGATGGGTATTGATTTCCTGGTGGGAGGCTGAGTGTTAAATAATGGTGCGAGCAGAAATACCCAGAGACTGAGGCTGTGGGAAGGCTCAGGTTTTATTCCAGCCATGTACAGGTAGGCTAAAATCGGAGTGATGCCAGCAGCTCTCAGGAGGTGAGGCTGCATACATAGCTTTAAGGTTTGGGAGTCACAGCAGCAAAGAATCTGGATGGAATGAAGCCAATGCTGCAAGGACAGTCAGCACGGATGTGTAGATAAAGCTGGTGTTAGTCAACTGTATAGGACTTCAGGGCTAGTCCTAAATTTTTTTATTTTTTTAATTATTTGCTGAGGGCAGTCTAAATGTCTACTGTTTGTAGAGGACTGCATGAAGTTCTCTTTCAGTTTGGGTCTGACCGAGTGGAAGCTTTGTGGAAGGCACCCCTGACTTTAGGAAGGGTCATTTTGAAGTTTTTAGGAAAGGTGAACATTGTGTCTGGAAAACATGCATGGAACGAAGACAAAAGATGACAGGACAAATGTGGCAATGTTTTAACAGTTGGGGAATACAAGGAGGGCAAATAGAGGTGTTTCTTGTGTTCTTTTTGAAGTTTTCTGTAGATTTGAGGTCACACTTTTTAAAAGGTTAAAAATAATAAATCAGCAGATTTGGGGATGATGGTGGAGCAGTAAGCAGCAACAAATCCATCTCTTCAAAATTCAGAATCCAGACACTGGAAAATAACAACCAGTTATCTGGAAGACAAGAAGAAGAGAGGTGGATCTCTGCAGTCCAGAAAGGCTCTGATGGGGAAACTGGAGCCTAAAGAAACTAGAAGATAAACTAAAGGGACAGATCACAACTCAGAAAAAAGAAGGCCTAATCTGCACTTTCTTCCTGGCTCATGAAAAGCAAGACTGAATCTACAGAGACACCATGAAAGCAGGCTACTCCAGAGGACTTCAAAGAAAAATGCCCCAATGGGGTAGAACAGTGGATACTGTGTATTACGCCAGTGGATCAGTGACCCCAGTTTATGCACATGTCTGCCATATCCTGTGGAAACAGTGCTTGCTCAAACACCATTTTAGGGAAAGTTCAACTGAACCTGGGACTTGGGGAAGATAAGGGTTGGCTTCATCTCAGGGCTCCCAGTGTTAGAACCCCACAGTGACTGGATGACGAGTAGCAGCACAGGACATATCAATGTCAGGGAGCGGTAGTCAGGTGAGCAAGAGGCACTCTGAGTGTTATAAGCTAAATGACTCATGCCATGCTCCCATGACCAGAAGCTAGGATGCCTGAATTTCTGAGTATTTGAAAGTCCCAGAGCCAACACTCCATTGCGGTCCTTCTGCCAGCTTCCTGGAGCTAACCACTTTGTCTACCATTTTCAAATTTTATCCCCTTAAATACTTCTCTTTTATTTTCACTCTCTATGTAATTTATTTTCCTCCATTTTTATTTTATCTTCTATTGCTTGCCAGTCTTTATTCCACCCTTAGCCAATTCTAGACATCCTTCTACTCTGCAATAGGATCCTTTTCTTTCCCTCTGTATACCATAGAGTTTAAAGTTTTAAAATTTTATTTTACATATCCTCAAATCCTTTAATAACGTGACCAAAAAGCTTTGTTAATATTTTGAGAGGTAATTATGAAAAATTATTATTGAATTATTTTCTGTCAGCAAAGATATTAGCTGTTGTACTTAGGACATATTAGCTGAAAGTCAATACCTGGATTGTCTTAATGTTTACATCATAATTTATAGTTTCTCTCAAAGAAAAGGATGGCAAACTGGTCCTTATGGTATGTTAATATTTAATTTGGCCCAGGTAATACAATTGTAATTTCATTTGATATTAACATGGTCACATAATTTTTGCTATTTCTCTATAAGCCAACACTCAAATTGCCTTTGTGACACTGGCAATGCTAGAATACATTCCCAGAGAACTTGGTTGCTGGCATAACTACACTGCAACCTCTCTGGGTTTTCCTTTGAACGTAATCTGCTTCTTTTCTTTAGCGGCTTTCAATATATTGTTCTTGTGCTACATTTCTGGGGTCTTGACTATTATATGTCTCTGTGTGTTTTTATTTGGGTTGAAGTTATTTAGCATTCTGTATGCTCCGGTTACCTGAATGTCAGATTGTTTCCTCATATTTGGGAAGTTTTCTTCTATTACTTCTGCCCATCTTTTTATATCATTTGTATTGGCTCCATCTTTCTCATTCATGCCGATTAGTCTCACATTGTTCATCTTTGCATCGTCTTGCAGGTGATGAATTATTTTGTCCTGCATCCTAGTTGTTTTTAAGAGATTCTTTCTCACCTTTTCACTAGCTGCACCAGCATCTTCAAGATCTGAAACTCTGTCTTCACTTTCACTCAAATAGTTTTGTAGGCTTGTGATTGAGATTTTAAGTTCCTGTACATTTCTTTGACTCTGCTTCATGTGATCTATTTCTTTCATGTATTACTCATTCAAGGAATCTGACATTTTTCTAATCTCCTCTATTTTTTATCAGTGCCTTCTTTAGAAGCATTTATTAATTCTTTTACTGCAGAGTTTTCTTTTTTGTTTAGATTGGATTTCCACCATATTTTTCTGCATTTGATTCTTTACTTCAGATGCTATGAATTCAGAGATTTCTTTTTTTCATTTCAGAAATTAATTCTGCCCTGAGTTCCTCTATACCTTTCTGCCATTGCTTTTATTTAAAATATGCAGTGTTCAGGAAACACATTCAATTTACTAAGATGCAGATTAAAAATCAAAGGATGTAAAACAATATTTCATACATTACATCCAAGAACAGAAGCAAGAATTGCTACACTAAATTCACACAAAGTTAATTCCAAGCTGAGATTAATCAGAAGAGACAAAGAATGTCATTACATATTAGTTAAGGGAACAATTCAACAGGAAGGGCTAATAATTATAAATATATATGTTCCAAATACCAGTGCACCGAACTTCACAAAACAAATCAATGGGTATGAAATATCAGATAAAAATCAATATAATAGTAGTGAGTACTAGTTTGTACCTAGATGTCCCCCCAAAACCTTATGCAGTCATGGGGGGGGAGGCTTTTCAGAGGTGACCGAATCTAGAGTTTGTAATTGATTCATGGTCCAATGCTGGAAATAAATGTGTGAGTGTTACATACAATATAAGGGGCAGAAACAGGCTTGTCTTTCTACCTTCTGTTGCTGGTTTTACTGTCTTCTGTTGCCATAAACACTTGCCCCTATTCTCTGTGCAATGCTGCCTCAAAGCCAGCTGATTATTGATTTAAATCTCTATAAACTGTGAGTTAAATAAACCCTTCCTCCTTTTAACTTTTGCATTGGGTATTTTGTCTCAGAAAGAAAAGAAAAGTAGGGGCCATGAAGATGGCTCAATAGAATAAGCACTTCCCTGTCAAGCACAAGGATCTGAGTTTAATCCCTGGTTCTGTCAAAAAAAAAAAAAAAAAAAAAAAAGTAGCTAAGACAGTGGAGGACCTCAATAGTCCACTGTCATAGCCTTTCAAGGGCAGTGAAGATTCAGGACATAGGAGAAGCTATAGTGTAACATAATGTAACTCAGTTGTGACCCAAATTTTCTGATGAAGGAGATTGTGGAGCCACAGAGGAAAATGATCAGTAATGTGGAATGTGCCTAAGGAGAGTCACATGGAGAGAAAGCATTCTCTCAGGCTTTCACAGAGAGCAAATTGGTCAAGCAATAGCCATGACTCATCCACATGGCTGGCACGGTCAAAGATCTACAAAGTGTGGTACAGGGATACAGGATAATCTCTGAGGGTATGTGACTGACCTTATCAGATAAAAAGTTACATTTCTTGCTCTATAGGTCTCACTTTATCTTAGTCTTAACAATCCAGCAGAAAAGTATAAAATGGTGGTATATAAAGTAAAGCCATATTATTATGCTGAGCTGTGCAAGGCTCAAGTCAACAACTTCTATGGATAATCCACTACTATTGTGGACTCCTGGACTATGTTGGATTGCTTTGCTGAATTCACAGACCTACAGTATTTAGATGCTAATGGAGTACCCATCTATGTTAGGAATAAATGAAAAAAAGGGGACTACAAAGGAAGGACCATTTTGCATTCATTTATATAGAATAGTTAGGCTAGATATACAGTTAATTTCACTTAATTCAATGAATAGAAAGATTTGTACTAATAGTGCTTGGACAGGATATCCTGTCTGATTCTTGTACTATGGATAAGCACTAAGAAGATAATAATGTACAATGTATTAATTATTGAAGTTGTCCTATTAATCAATTTTGATACTGTCTCATTGCTACCTTGTTTTTCAATAAAATAAAAAAGTAAATAAATGTAAAAACAAAGTTAAAAAAAAAATGAACACATCCACTAGACATGAAATCATCAAAGAAATAATAGAGTAGAACCAAACCTTCAAATAAATGGATTTAATAGATATCCCCAGAGTGTTACACACAACAACACAATACACATTCTTCTCAGTTGTACATGGGACTGTTTCCAAAATAGGCCACATAGTATAAAATAAAGTATGATTAAATAAATGCAAAAGAACTGAAATTATTCTATGAAATTACATTATAAGATCATACTGCAATGAAACAAAACCAATGGCAAAAGAAACCACATAAACTATGCAAATATATGGAAGTTAAATGGTACCTCAAACAATCTATGAGTCACAGAGGAAATTAGACAATTTCTACAATCAAGTAATAATGGCAGTATGACATACAGGAATCCATGGGGCACAATGAAAGCAGTCCAAAAAGGGAAGCTTATAGCAGTGAATTCCCACATAAGAAAAACAGAAAAGGCTCAAATAAGTAACTGATGATGAGGCACCTTTGGTTCCTAGAAAAAAACAAGAACAATCCTAACCCAACACTCAGATAAGAAAAAAAATTTTAAAGATCAAGGTAGTAATTAATGAAATTGAGACTAAAGCAATACAAAGAATCGTTGAAATAAAGAGTTGATTCTTTGAAAGATTAAACAAAATAGACAAGCCCTGTTATGGTTAGTGTCTGGAAGCCCCCCAAAGCCTCATGCAGTCATGGAAGAGGCTTCTAAAGTTTATGATTGATCCAGGGTCCAACCCTGGGACTATGGTGTGAGTGCCACACCAACCCTGGGGAGGGCAGCCTAAATACAGTATAAGGGAGGGAAGGGCCCACTTCCTGCTGCTCCTTCTTTTTTTTT
>PVKA01047033.1:0-14569 GCA_004027165.1 Ctenomys sociabilis | reverse complement strand
AGTCACTGGCTTGGAGGGGTTGGGGACAGGGATCCGCGTAGCGCGTGTGGGAAGAAGCCAAAGGCTCTCCCTCAGACTCACCACCCTCTCACTGATCTGGGAAGCCTGGTGAGTCCTGTAAATTCGCTCTCGCTGGGAGAGCTTGGCGCGGGATCCAGGAGGCCGCTGGAGTCAGCCACTGTCTCAGGCTGGTCTCTGGCGCTGGGCAGGCACGGACGGGATGGAGCAGGATGGCGGAGTCGGCCGCGCTGTCTCTGGCCGGTCCCAGGGGCTGGGCGGGGGCGGGCGGGATGGAGCAGGACGGCGGGGTTGGCCGCGCTGTCTCTGCCCGGTCTCAGGGGCTCAAAGTTGGGAAATAAACCATCTCCTGGTTGCTAATTGTCTTTGAAACTGCTAGCAGTGAGTTCATTCTTATCATACTTACATGTAATTCTTTTAAGATCTTTATTGATATAGTATCATAAACAATCAGCAGCCTCCAGGAGGTAAGGAACTTAGAAATTACAGTTTGTGAAGAGAAGGGAGTGCACGTGTTTGTCGACTGTTCCAGGTGAAAGATGTTCCAGAGGTTATGTTGATCAGCACAGATGGTTTCTGCAATCCACTTACTGGACAGGCTAAGTGAAGACAGTTTTTAATGAAGGTCTTTATTTGTGCTGCTACATCAGAGTATCGGGGACAAGGCAATTTATAATAAACAGGGATTCAAAAGCTTGCAATTCCAGAGGCTGGGAAGTCTACGACTAAGATACCAGCTTCTGCGAGATGCTTGTTACGTCATCACGCGGCAGAAGGTGGCAAGGCAAATGTTCAGGAGAACAAACCTGCTCCACGAGCCTGGTCCTAAATGTCTGAATCTTCCCAGAAGACTGGGCCCCTGGGCCCCATGACCTAACACTTCCCACTAGGCCCCACCTCTCAACACAGGCACATCGGGGATCAAGCTGCCAACACGTGAATTCTGGAGGTGCACCGCAAGCCATAGCAATATGACCTAGGGCTCCTCGGAGACATAGAACTTACTAGGTTGTAGATCTCTGTCACCTATGTCTATATGTGTTTCGCTCTATATATATCTGTCTTTGATATTGACTATCTAATCTGTTATGGTTTCTCTCTACATGTGTCCCCCCAAAGTTTCATGAACTTGTAGGTGGGATTTTGGAGAGGTGATTGCACCATGGGGTGTGATACTCACTGGTGACTCAGCCACTGAAGTGTTTTGTAGCTAACTATGATGTTGGAAAGTGGAGCCCACTTGGAGGAACAGGGTCTCTGGGGGTGTGAAGTGGAAGGGTCTGTTTTCCTCCCAACTCCCTTGATCTGTTTCTCTGCTTCCAGCTGCCGGGCCATGAGCTCTTTCTCCTCTGCCATGCCCTTCTACCATGCTGCTTGAAGTTAGAGCCAGCTGATTATGGACTCAAATCTCTCCAATTTTATTTATTATTTATTTTTTTGGTGGAACTGGGGATTGGACTTAGCCCTTGCGCTTGCCAGGGAAGTGCTTATTCCACTGAGCCATCTCCTTGGCCCTCAAATTTCTCTAAACTGTGAGACAAAGAAAACCTTCCTTAAGCTGCAGGTGTTGGGTATTTGCTACCAGGGATGAAGAACGTAACTAAGACAGTACCCACCCATCCATCCTTTAAGGAACTGGCTTGTGAGATCATGGAGGCCTGGTTAAAGACCCAGAAAATAGTTGCAGTCTGAGTCTTCTGGGAGAATTTCACCTTGTTTGGCCAAGGTCAGGCTTTGTTCTAGCTGAGCTTTCAGCTGGTTAGCTGAAGCATATCCATATTACAAAGGACAAAGATTTTATACTATACAAAGTCTACCAAGTTAAGTGTTAATCTCATCCCCAACTTGGCAGAAATATCTGGGCCCCATGGCCCAGCCAGGTTGCCATAGAAATTAACTATCAATACCATAATATGCAAATTTGTGGGCATTTTATTGCTGTTGTTTATCTATCTCCAAGAAAAAGCTGTCATAACAACCAAATGACAATCCCATTGCAGTCATAGATGGAGATGTTAAACCAGAGAAGAAAAGGAGTGGGGACACATAATAACAAGAAGAAGGTAAGGTGTGTGTTTTCCTCACCCAGAGATCCATACCTGCCCTCTCCCAATCTTCTGCACTTTCAGGTGCTTCCATGCACAAGGCAGAGAGCTGAGACCCGCCTGCCAGAGGAGCCACATCTGGGCTGGTTGGCAGCTCCACACACTGCTGCCTCTAGCTCACGGCTGGCCTTGAGCGGGCTCATGTGGCTCTTCCACTGTGACTGTTTTCTTGTTCCTCACAGTGGCATTGGAAAACTTTTCCATGTTCTTCAAGCCTAATCCTGCCCTGTCCACCTTACTTCCTGTTCTGTAGAAGGCCTCCCAGGTCAGTAGCAGGTCCCAGCAGACCTCCACCAGCAGCAATTTTTCTCTCTCTGTGAGCAATGTTTCTGGACTTCACCTTGGCCCAGTCGTGCACACCTTCCCCAGAACCTCGCTCATTTTGGCCACTAATGGACTCCTTAGACATGACAATGTCATAATTTTTGTGCTGTTTTTTGGCAACTAGATTTCTGCTCTGCTAGGCTCAAGGATGATGAGATCTTCTGTTGCTACAAATCAGAGAAACTGAAAAGAGAAACACAACTACACACGCATGTGCAGAATCTCACATTGGTGTATTTGTACCTATGATAACGTCAGACAAAAACAGGCAAATGCAAAAATGCAGAATATTTTTGGATTAAAAATGATTAAAGCGTGAAGGATTTAGAGGTGGAGAGACAGACTTCTTTGCTATTTGTGCTGAACCCTTAGGGCCCTTTTGTGCAGGAAGCCTAGGCTACAGCAACCAAAGTTACATCGGTAATGCATGTGAAAGGCACGTGGAAGGCAGAGGCTACCCAGTGTGACCACTAGGCCCTCTCCCTTTCACGTCCCCTCTAACCCCACCTCTGGACCCATTAATGTGGCCATCTGTATTGTGACAGTGCTGTGGGTCCAGACAGCGCACTCACCCAGCACAATCGAGATGCAGTTTTGGTTCTGTCACCCTAGCAAATCCCTTTGGACCTCTTTGTTTTTAATGTCTTCTATCCACAATCTCAGGACTCCATGGTCCTACTTTCTCCTTACAGACTAATGTTCACTGTTATAGTATGAAATAGCTTTGGCTGTTTACATAAATGGGAGCATTAATGCAGACTGTTTCACTTCTACCTTTCTGTCCTGAACAGTTTTTGAGATTTTATGTTTTTGTGTATTTCAGTAATTTGTTTTTTCTCTTAAGTGGAACTCCATTGTATAAACCATCACAAACAATAAAGGAAACCTCCAAGGGAACAAATAAGGAAATATCTGTATCTGTGTCTGTATCTATATCCATGTCTATATAGTACAAGGTCTTGTTACACATACTCAGCTCAGAGTCAGTAATCCTCCTGTCTCAGCCTCTCCAGTGCTAGGATTAGTCATGCACCAGCATGCCCAGTTTTGGTGGCCAGCCCGGTGTGCAGGGTTCCAAGGATGGCACCACATGCTCTGTCAGGAATTGAACTGGGGTCCTTGTATTTTCCAGACAGGGGCTTAAACTGCTGAGCTATCTCCCCAGCCACATTGTATATTTTTATATGTTGTATTACATTGTAAACAAATTGTATACTGTGGTCTGTTTATCTAGCCAAATCACAATTTAGGCTGCTTTCAGTGGCTGGTATCATGAATAAAGAAAGCAGCCCCGAATGCTCAGGCACACATATGTTTCTTTGGGTGTGTGCTGATGGGTGAGATAGTAATATGTTCCTAACCTTATGAGGAACTCCACACTGCTTCCCATCAGCAGTATTAATTCATATATTCAGAATGAGGCATGACCAGAGCTATGGTGAATGCTGCTGCCGTCGATGGGAAGGCTGCATCATAAAAAGCACTATGGTGTGTCCTCACGACCCTTAGTCATGGGATCTAGCACTCTGCCACTCCTGGCTCTTATTTAATGTCAAAATGACCATGAAAGTAAATATTTTGAATTTCTTCAGGATATCATGGCAGCCCGGATAGCACAGCTAAAACATCCACGAAAGAGGACTTCCAGAACAGCTTCAGAAAGTGGCAACAATATGGGACAAGCACATTCCCTTTGGAGTGTTTTGAGAAGGATAAGGGCAATGTGTCTTTCACTATAACAACTTTTATAAATTTAAACATTCACTGAGTTTTTTAACCACACCTGACACAGTAAAACCCAGTGGTTATCTATGTTTACATCGTTTCTAAATTTGCTCTCGGCTGGTGAGATAGCTCTGTGGACTAAGCACCTGCTTAGGCAAGTGTAGGAACCAGAGTTCGATCCCTGATACCCCATACCATGCTGGCCTTCCCCTGGGTGTGCTGAGCAGGTGGCTGAGTTTGGGTGTGGTGGCGTGTGCCTGTAATCCCAGCACTGAGGAGGCTGAAAACTGAGAATCACTATGAGTCTGAGTTGCATAGTGAGACCCTGTACAAAATACATAAAAACAAACAAACAACACTTTATTCTCTACCACTAATTTTGATGTCCACTTACTTTATATTAGACTATCTTGTTTGTTTGCAGGTTTAGTTTGAAATAAGATAATTTAAGTTCTCCAGCTTTGTTCTCTTCTTCTCCAAAATATTTTTGGTAGTTCTATGTTGTTTGAATTTATAAATAAATTGCAGAATCAGCTTGTCAATCTTTGAAAACATGCCTGCTGGAATTTTGATTAGAATTGACATCTTAATAATGTTGACAGCTCTAATGAATGAATGCGAGTCTCCATCAATGTAGATCTCCTTTCATTTCTCTTATTCTCGTGTGAGATAGTCTGAAATTAACTATGAACAACATTTGACACTTGTGCACATAGGCTCAGGCCAAGCCAAGTACTGTTGGTCCATTCCCTGAAGTTGCAGAAAGTCAGTGCTCATTTGCTGCCAGTGGCTGATAGTTTCTCAGTTGCATTGGTAGGTGTACCTTAGAGGTAAAATTTTAGTTTTCTTTTTTAATCAGCTTACCAAATGAAGATCTGATGTTGATATATGCTTAACTATAACATATGGTATCAATGGACACTTCTCTTTTCTCAGAGGCAAATTTTCATTTACTTTATTTAAATCCTAATGATGAAGAGACACCTCAGAAAACCTAATTCTCCTATGCATACATCTTCATTCAAAATAGTGTGTGTGTGTGTGTGTGTGTGTGTGTGTGTAGGGGAATGCCTTGGAGAGGCGTACCATCCTGTAGAGTGAAGCTGAGGAGAGGACCTCAGGATGTTTTTCCTTGTATTGTAATCTTTGTGAGACTGACATTTGCTCTGAGGCTAGCTGCTCAGAGTTGGGTGTTTTTGAGTCTGGGGTGTCATTGTTTGTTATTCCAGGCTGCCATCTAGTGAAATTTGTAGGCACGACGATGGTGAAGCCAGAGAGCTGTGCTGGTGATTTCAGAAGTTTGGATTTTGTATCTGAATTTTGGTAAACTTTACAAATCTTCCAAATTATGTAACATTGTAGGATGAAAACAGAAGAGCATGTAAAACTTTCTAGAAAGTAGGAGGCCTATATGATACATAGTTTTAAAGTATTTTAATAGACTATTGCTTTGCCAGATTTTTGGAAAATTTGAAGTAATGTTTTGAACATGTTGTATTTAAAAAAGCTTTCTTTTTGGTCTTTTTGAGACAGAGTCTCACTATGCAGTTCAGGCTGGCCCTAAGCTCACTTTGTAGCTCAGGCTGGTCTTGAACTCACAATCCTCCTTCCTCAGCCTCCCGAGTGCTGGGATTACAGACATGTGTCACCACGCCTGGCCTAAAAAAGTTTTGTCCTTACATATAGCTTTCTCTGTTTCAAAAATTCCCATTGTTCTTTCCTGAGGGATGTGGAAGCTCAGAATGAGGGGGAACTTTCTGGAAGAAGAAAGTTAGTCCTGCATTTGCTGCAAATAAGACCTAACTAAAGATTCCCACCCCAACCAGCCTATTCTTTCCTTATCTGCCAGTAGAGTGACTGCAGAAGTATTCACCATTCACCATGGTGATGACAGCTATTAATTATGGCTGAAATGTATTTTTTGGTTAAGTCTTATTTTCAAAAACATGGAATTAGCTTCAATATTTCTTCAAAGTTTGCTCCTGCTCTGCCCCAGTGTTTTCAGTTATGCAGGAAACCATTCTGTAACTAATTCTGAAAATTTGTTTAATTTCTCAGGAAAGAGCTTAGGATTTGAAACTCCTAGTCATTAGAAAGCAGGGTCAGGGTGCCTACACCAGATGGATTCACAGATTCTTGATGTTTTCCGCAGGTAATCCCTATGTTGCTCAGGCTAGTGTTGAACTCACATCCTTCTGCTGTAGCCTCCCAGGGTGTGGGGAATGCAGTGTGCACCATCATACCCAGCTAACCTCAGGTTTCTGAAACACATACTTCCCTCACTATCACACACAGCCAAGCGAACTGAGCCATATCCCGTGCTCTCGGCTTCTTCACAGCAGAACTGAGATTAGGCTCCAGTGTCTGGAGGACTAGAGCTTTAAGCTCTCCAGCTTTGTTATCTTCTTCCCCAAAATATTTTTGGTAGTTCTATGTCATTTGAATTTATAAATAAATTGCAGAATCAGCTTGTCAATCTTTGAAAATGGACCTGCTGGAATTTTGATTAGAATTGACATCTTGTTAATGTTGACAGCTCTAATGAATGAATGCAAGTCTCTAACAATGTAGGTCTTCTTTCATTTATTCTCATATGAGATAGTCTGAAATTGAATATGAACAATTTTTGACACTCATGCACATAGGCTCATTCCAAACAAAGTACTGTTGGTCCATCCCCCTGAAGTTGTAGAATATCAATGCTCATTTACTGCCTGTGGCTGAAAGCCTGTGGCTAAAGTGTTCTGGACACCATGACATGCTCCTTGGCTTGCACAAGGGAACTCGAGAAGGTTGAGCTGGAATGTGAAGGGGTTGCAGTTTAGCACTGGAGCAGGGTAAGCCACACCCGAACAGGATTCCCCAGCTCTGGGGTGTCTAGAAAGCCCAAGCCCCTGGGGAGGTGTCTACCAGCAAAGGCTGTCCCTTGACCTTGTGGCCTCCCCAGGAATCCATGGCCAGGGTATGCAGAGCAGTGGGGTCAGGGCTGAAAGGATAGGTGTGCTTCTGTGCTCCCTCACCAGAGAAGCATCCAGCTGAGTGGGACAAGCTCCTGAGCAGGCCTGCAGGACATCCTGTAGGACTCTGGAGGCAGGGCACTTTCCATATGTGTTCTTTTCCCCAAAGCTGGGACACCAAAATTAATAGGTTAATTATTAGTATAAGTG
The DNA here is from genome assembly GCA_004027165.1 of Ctenomys sociabilis. NCBI lineage: Eukaryota > Metazoa > Chordata > Mammalia > Rodentia > Ctenomyidae > Ctenomys > Ctenomys sociabilis. The sequence goes on along the minus strand of PVKA01047033.1, from coordinate 7,230 downwards.
TTTAATTATTAGCACTAGCTAAATATTAGCTTTTTCATAGTAGTAAAAAAAGAAGATAAAGAGACACTAAAAATGTCAGGCTGGGAGCAGTGGTGCATGCCTATAATCCAAACACGTGAGAGGCTGAGATGAGGTTGCCCCCACGAGTTCAAGGCCAGCCTTGTATAGTAAGACCCTGTCTCAAATAAACGAAGAACAAATCTGGAAGCTGAAACACTGTAGAACACATTTGTACCTAATAATATGCTTTTGAAACATACAAACAAATAATGAAAGGCTTTCAAGGAAAAATAAATGCATTCTTATTAATAACAGGAGAATTCAATGTACCATTTTCAAAATCTGATAATGTAGAGAAAATTCTTTGAAGACTTTAGAAAAAATTTGAATAATATAGTACAGTAAATAAAACAGAACCTTGATCCTACCCATTAAAGAATGCATGTAAACTAAGCCATCACTGCAAAAGTCTTACCAGTTGCCTAAGATCTAATATACACACCACAGACTATGTCATCTGTATAGAATACAATGGGATTAGCAGAAGATGGTGAAAACTATCCTCATAGATTTAGAAACTAAAAAAAAATTAGTTATTAATAATCATTTCAAGAAGAAAGCATAATAAAATTGACAAAATATAACTGAAAAACAATAAAACACTGCAAATAAATAATATAGAATGCATCTATTATGACAATTTAAATTTATGATTTTAGACATATTTTAAATAAAATGATATACAAAAATTCCAAAACAAAGAAGCAAGCAGGTTTGTTAGTTCAAGAAGTTAGAAAAAATTACAGAGTAAACTTAAAGCAAGAGTAGGATACAGAGCTAAAGACAAGAGCAAAAAATCTCCCGGGACAGCCAGTTGTCAAGATTATGTTTCGTTTGGGAGATAGCTCAATAGAACAATTGCTTGCCTGGTACGCGCAGGGTCCTGAGTTCAATCTCCGGTACAGCCAAAAAAAAAAAAAACAAAAAAAAGACTGCATCTGTCAGGCTCTGTGGAAAGGTGGGACCCTGGTAAGCTCACTTCATGAGGCTCATTTCTCTTGAAAACAAAACAAGGGCAACAAGAGAAATACAAATATCAATCCCTCTTCCTTAAGTGTACCTATTTTTATTTTTATTTATTTTTTTGTTTTGGCTTTTTGAGACAGGGTCTCACTATGCAGTTCAGGCTGGCCTTAAGCTCACTTTGTAGCTCAGGCCGGTCTCAAACTCACAATCCTCCTTCCTCAGCCTCCCGAGTGCTGGGATTACAGGCCTGTGCCACCACGCCCAGCATGTGTATCTGTTTTAAAACTTGAAATAAAACACCAGTACATATAACTTACCACTTAAATAACACAATTTAGTTGCTGAGCAGAGAAAAGGAATTAAAAGCTGAGAAATAAAACCTGCTAATCTCTGTCAGCTTTCACTTACCAGCTTACATGATCCCTGAGACTGATTGCTGCTCCTGTTTTCTCCTCTTGCTGCTTCTAGGAAACTTTCTATTCATAAAAAATCCTGAATTTATATCAGCCCTGTATTTTATGGTCATAGAAGACGGATGTCTTATTCATTCAGAGTCATTTCTAGTGTTTGCACTCTGTGCAAGTGTAAAGAATCTTCTCCTCCTATGGAAACCGACCATGCTCTAAGGCTCAATTCGAATCTCGAGTTTTACCAGTAGTGACAAGCACCACCTTGAGTACCACTGGAGGCTCCCTTCCTCAAAGTATGGGCCATCCCGACAGAGAGCCCTTGGACCTGCTCCTGGGCAGCCTGACTCTCACTGAGAGGTCTGAGTGCTCACACATGCCCGCTCCCTCTCTTGTGGGGAGCTGTAACTTGACTCCCAAGACTGTCTGTCAGGCTGTAAAAACTGCTGAGAAGGCCACCACCACCTGGGCTATACGGTTAGAGTTCTCTGTAGGAGCTAAATCAATAGAAAATATGTGTGTGATTCGGCAAGGGGATTTGTGAGGTAGGTTTACAGGATCAGGAGAGTGAGAGAGAGCGTGAGTACATGAGCACATGAGTGCGCAAGTGTGAGAGCGAGAGCAATAATGATCAGCTGCACACTGGAGAACCAGAGGGGGCAGTGGCTGCTCATAATGAATAGATGGAAGCCGTGGAACAAGGATGAAGCACAAGTGCAAAGTCAATGGGCTGGGAGCTCACTGGAGAGTTGTCAGTATGGGTCTGCATTGTAAGGCTGAAGACATTGGAGATTGATGTGTATAAGCAACAGCATCAAAAGATACACCCGCTAGGGCAATCTGGAGCTTGTCCAAAGTGCATTCCAACTTCTGTCTTTCCCTTTATTCCACTCAGACTGCAAACTCTCTGGTTGGTGCCACCCCCAGTCAAGGTGAGTCTTCCCCTGTTGGTTTTCTGGGCTGAGCAAGATGTTTGCTGTGGAAGTGAGACAAAGGAGAACAGCCAGGATGGCCTTTGGGGTTGAGTCTTTCCTGGATGTCTTCTGAGAGCCTGGGAGGGCCCAGCAAGGGGACTTGGGATTCTGGGCTGATGCCTGTCCTTCCACACAAACTCTTGGATGTGTGCCACAGTGTGTGGGATCCACCAACAGGGAGGTCAGTCAGGAGAAGCAAAGATGCAGCCCCTTATTTCTGCAGCTCCCTGGGACACCACTTTGTTGGAAAGCCTTAGGAGATCAGGAGGAAAAGTCATACTTAGACTATAGGCCCTAGTAGTTACTTTTTTTGATACTTAGTAGTTAAAAAGTTCTTTTTAGCTGGAACAAGGCCAGTCAAACTTTAGAACAGCAGGCTGTAAATAAAGTTAAACAATACTGGAGATACCATGAGGATATTTGTAATCCCAGGTAAAGTGCACTGGATACAGTGGCAAATGACTCATGCGAGAGACCATGCACAGGCTTTTGTGTTTACCATCTTAGGCTAGTTTATTCTTCCTGGTGCACAGGGGCTGAAGTCCAGGAAGATGTCAGCCCTTGGCTAGGGGAGAGGCGGACTTCTGTAGGGTTTGGGATGGGAGTAGTTACTAGGGTTGAGGTTCACAGAATCTTCAAAACTGCTGGTGCAGATGTGTAGACGACACCAGGCTCTGTGCCGGTGTGGCTGCAGCCCTGTCCTGCTGACATCTTGTTGGCCTTCTGCTCTGGGTACTGAGGACTGCACAGCTTCCTTTGTTTGCTGAGAACAGCTTGTTTGCTGAAGGGTTTCACCTGGGTCAGGCATGACAGCCACCACAAAGCTACTTGTATATGTGAGGTGATTGAAAACTATAGTGACTGTATGAATTAAAAAAAAAAAATTGTCACTAAAAGACACATTGCAGTCGATTCACCAGAATCCTCCCCTTTGCTTTGAACACACATGTCCCTCCCTTCTTCTGCTTTCTGAAGCAGTGCTCTTCTGTGAGTGTCTCTCTCCCTGCTGTGGCTACTGCATGTCCTGAATTGACTCAAAATGCTTACCTTTCATTGTCATGTTGACATCAGTGAAGAGTCAGAGGGCTGGTGGTACCAGGTCTGGGAATGAGTGCAGATGACACACTGTGATTTTTTTTTTTTAGGGTTTTTTTTTTTTTTTTTTTGGACAGGGTCTCACTATGCAGCCCACATTCATAGTGATCCTCCTGCTTCCTGACTCCCTAGCGCTGGGATTACAGGCGCGCGCCACCATGCCCAGACTCCATCGCCGGCTCAGCACACCTGAAGGCGGGGCCGGTGCAGCAAGCAGAACCAGGAATTGAACCCTGGCCACTGCACTTACCTAAGCAAGTGCTTAGTCTGCTGAGCTATACCGCTGGCGATGTTTTTACAAGACTGTCTTTCCTCCGGCTGGAACTGGGTGAGCATCCTCTGTGTCATACTTTGTAAAGCTAATCATAAAGGAGGACTTGTAGAACTGCTTCAGAAAGTATACAGAACAATGGGATCAGTATATTTGAAGCAAGGAGAGGGGCTGGCGAGATAGCTCAGCAGTCTAAAGCTTAGGCAAGCTTATGCAGCATAAGGACCCTAGTTTAATCCCCAATGCCATATGATGTGCCAGCCCTGCCCCTATGGTGGGCTGAGCCAGGCACCAAAACAAACAAACACACAAAAAGTCTGGAAGCAAGAAAAATACTTTCAGGGAGATTATTATCTTTTACTGTAATAACATTTTAAAAATGCAAACGCTTACTGTATATTTTGATAAACTAATATAGATATCAAAGAAGCTTATAGAACCACTATTTTATTTTATGTTAAAAGTCTCAGTTGCTTATCTGCCTAGGGTTGTTTTGCTTTTTCTTTTTGTATTTTAGGGAAGGGTCTACAGACTGTTCAGGGTCTCACTACTAGGTCAGACTCCTAGTGATCCGCCTGTTTACAGCCTCCCAACAGCTGGGATTACAGGTGCGTGCCACCACGCCCAGTCTCAATTGCTGTCTCAGAGTGCCCTAGGGGAGCTGGCCTGGCATGCAGGCCCATAGGCTAATTTTCAAAAGTCTTTATCCCCCCAAGTTTTGTGCTTACAACTGCCTGTTGATGTCAAACTCTGTTCCTTTAGGTTCCAAATGTATGATTCATTCCTTCTTACAGCAAACTCCAGACAGATGGATTTTTATTTCTTCCATTTAACTTGTAAGCACTGTGTCCCAGGCCACAGAGCTATTCAGAGTAGGAAGGGAGCTTCACACTCACCAGGCCAGGCTCCACAACCTCCGGTGTATCTAACCAGGTCATTTACTCACAGGGTATTTCCTTTTTTTTTTCTTTTTCATCAGATATTTTCAAATTTAAAATGAGCTAATGCAGTCTTTAGAAACACTCCACTTCGTGTTTTTGAGCATGGCAGAGAAGAAGTAAAAGAAGAGGAGGGGAAGGCCTTCCTTGGTGTTGAGGAGGACATGGAGGGGATCAGTGGAAGGGAATCGGGGGATCCTGTGACCTGAGACAGGAAGCCTAAGACATTAGGGACTTCTGCTAGGGGCAGAGTTTCAGGGACAGGTTCAGTGCCATGCAAGGAGTTGACTGGGCACTTGCGAAAGGGATCTAGGACTGGGGTGCAGAAGAAGGAGAAAGTGGCCATTAGAAGATAAGCTGTTGTTTTTCGCATTCAGCCATGTTGATAAGGGCCATGATAATTCAGCAGCTTGTACTCAGGCCAGAGCCTATCACCCACCCGTAACCAGACCATCGGAACCCTCTCCCCCCTCCCACCTGGTGGTGTATGCATCCAGCTTGCATTTCCTAGAAGTATAAGGTAGACCTTCTCTGCACAGTGTAGAATATGCACTCTGGTTGAAGCGCTGCCCAAGAGGAGTCCGTTAGAAGACCAGTGTACAGATCAGGGAGTGGGGTGACTGGAGAACGTGGCCTAAGTTTCTGAGCAGAAGTCAGGTCTGGCTTGGTTTGTAAATAGCCAGAACTCCTCATAGGTCAGGGGTGCGGCTGTGTCATCTCTGCCTTGGGGGCCCTGGGAGAAGGACTCTGGAGGCCACATGGCTCCTCTGGGCTGAGTGAAGAATGAGGGGCAGCTTCTGGTGGAAGGACCTCTAGGGCTCCACCCGGAGCAAGGGCCTGATGGGACCTCAGGGGTGGTGGGGAAGGGCCTCACCCTTCAATGGGGTGTGTTGCAGGATGGGGAGAGGGCAGGATCATTGGAGGGCTGGTGCGAGGAGGAAACAGACTGTAGTGGACCAGGTGGGTAACATCTCGTTAGAGGAAAATTTTGGTACGGAATTATAGAATGGGCAGGGAGAGCAGGAGTTAAGAGAGTGACTGCTCAGCAGTGGTCTTTTGCTTGGTCCTTTCTTATACTTTAGGTTCTTGTTTATGCATGTATGTATGTATTTATTTATTTATCCTGCATTTTAGGGAAGGATCTACAGGGTGTTCAGGGTTTCACTACTAGAGTGGATTATTTACAGCCTCCCAAGAGCTAGGATTACAGGTGCGCACCTCTATGCCCAGACTCAATTGACATCTCAGCGTGCCCCTGGGGCGGGACCTGCATGGCAGGCCTGGGGACCGAACCCCCAGCCCCTGAACCTGCTTGCAGGAGCCTTAATCTGCTGAACTATCTGGCCAGCCCTCCTTAGATTCTTAACCAAAGTACATGTGGGCACCTGGCAGTTAATGGCTGTCTGTCTCTAGGTCTGTCTTCTTCCCCAAAGATCACCAATTGCTGACTTCTCTTCCCAAACTGTACATCACACCTTGGTGTCATTTGTTTCCTAGAACCTTTAATCCAAATAATTTTCCTTACAATAAAGACTGAAGTAACACACACTTTGTAGCATGCACAGAACTGCAGAAGCGGATCATCCCCCTTGACAGTAAGCAACGTCCAGCCTAATATTAGTTTGGATTTATTTTGCTGTTAATATTATTTACTCTCTGCAAACAGACTAACCTCAATTAACGTTGTGGATTGTCTGCCCCACAATGACCCGCTATCCCATTCTGTTACATTATTGAAATCATTTGCATGGTAATTACGTCCTAGCTCCATTGGTAATTGGAATTGTTTGCATTCTGGTAATGTGCCAAGGTTGCTCATTAATCACAAGGAAAACCTCGCCAGGAGGCAGCATGAAGGAAGGAGGGTATCCTGGCCATCTCAGGTTCTAAGCTAATGTTTCCATTTGTTCTGTTACCTTTCAGTTCTCCTTCTAGTTCCTAAGCCACTTGTGCATCAGAAAAACAATCAAAACAGCAAATGTGATTGGTCTCCAGAAGTTTTACTTAAAAATTCACATTGCAAATTACCCATTCGTCCTCCTCCTTCCTTCCACATTTCTCCCTCCTCCAATCTAATAAATGAAGCCCGAAAACAAAAATTACAGGCTGTCAAGGTAATTGAGACATATTTATGTACCTGCGCCTGTGTAATTTACTGCAAGTGTAGTAAATGTAGTTTGCAAAACTTGAATTCGCATTAAAAAGAAAACCAAAACAAATAACTGGAAACTCAGTCTTCTTGGGTTGACTTCCTCTCTCAGCCACAGGCCAAAGCAAAACAAGTAGGATTCTGTACCCTGTCTCTGGCTGCTTGTCTCTCTCATATCCCTTTGTCCCTGGCAGACCTTCTTTTCTTTCTCCTCAGACTCACTCTGGAATGTCCAGAATAAAGAGATGGGCACCTGGGCTCTGATTTCCTTGAATCACCTCTCTTCTCTTCTCTTCTCTTCTCTTCTCTTCTCTTCTCTTCTCTTCTCTTCTCTTCTCTTCTCTTCTCTTCTCTTCTCTTCTCTTCTCTT
>PVKA01047032.1:0-14570 GCA_004027165.1 Ctenomys sociabilis | reverse complement strand
GCTGAAAACAGGAGGATCACTGCCAGTCTGAGCTGAATAGTGATAACCTGTATCAAATACACTAAAAAAAAGTAGGTGAATCTAAACAAACTTTGACAATGACATTATTAATTATTATAATTAATATTACTATAAAACAATAATATTAATTTCAAAATTGAGAAAGAAGAAAAAGGTGGCCCAAACTATTACTGGGTAGCAACACTAGCTGGGAGAGAGATCAGAATGTGTGTGTGTGTGTGTGTGTGTGTGTGTGTGTGTATGTGTGCAAGTCAGACAATACGGAGTTGTTCTGATGGCACAAGGGCAGGAAACCATGACTAGTACCAGCTGGGTTTGCCCAGGAGCTTTGACCATGAGGCTGCTAGGCTCTACAGAATAGGATGAAAACTCTACACTGCATGATAGCTGAGGACCTGTGAAAAGTTTGTTTCAGCAATATTTAATCTTGATTCAAAATGCTGAGCCCCAAAACTGCATATTCTTTTACCTCCCTTTTTCCCTGTTGAGCACATAGCCTCTTCCACTGGCTTCCAAATAAAACACAGACAAATAAATGGCACAGAAAACACATCTGTGGCTCCTGGTTTAGCAAGTAAAGGTGATATCCATGAGCAACACTTAGGATTTAAAAAAGAAACCTGACCGAAAAAAGACACTGTTCTATAGCCAGCTAAGAATTATCTTATGAGGACATTAATACCCTTTATTAGTCTCTATTTAATATATTAGTTTATAGCAACACTAAACTAATGATCCCTTGTGCTATCATGCTGTTTTATCACGTATGAGTTATACATACTTAATTTTAAAATACAAAAGCATACTCAAAGGTAACTAAATCATATCTCCATTATTCTTTAAAGAGACCTCTTAATTTTATAATCAGTGATTTGGTATTTTTCAGCGACTGAAATATTAAGGATCTCTGGCTTAATACAAAGAGACCAACAATCTGAATCTTTCTCATGCCACTATTTTAATTTTAACAACAAAGAAATATTTACAAATTTGAGCTTAAATTGATTACAGCATCCAATGGCAGGGTTTTAGAGGAACTCAGATTCATATCCTTTTGATTTATTTCAATGAAAAATGAAAAGTTGGAAAATACTTTCACAGTGACTTTGTTTTAATGTCCTGCCTTTCTATATGCACCAAGGACTCTGTCAACTCTTTGACTATTTCTATACTGTTAAGCTGTTCCTGTCAGGCTACAGGTAGTAACCGGAATGTATACTAATCTATATGTTCATAAAATATTAATAAACACAACATGTGGGGGCCTGGTTAGGAGTGATAACTACTTTAACAGTTTAGATGCTTTTTTAAAAAGAAAATAACCTGTTCTCAGATGTGAAGCTCCTAATGTTGGCTCGGGCCTGGTTATCTGAAGGATAGGGGAGGAGACATTGGAAGCTACAACACTAGTTTAGAGACCATGATTCTAAACTACTAAATTTGTGGTAATCTGTGACAAATTGACAATAGAAAAGTAATACAGATACCATTCAGAAAACCATTGTAAAGCTGTCACACTGCGAGCTCTGAAAAGAAATTTGCTGCCTTTTCTTACTCTGTTATGATATCATACACTCATTTTCCACTCACAGCGGTGCACGCTGGGGTTGCCATTGTTAATCTTGCAATTGTACTTTCCCAGTTAAAGACGCTTGGCCTTTGGCCTCTTTTTCATTCCCAGTGTGTCCGGTGGGTGGCCTGTGATGTCTGGCTGCTAACCTTAAGTGATATTTCATCCGATCTAATAAGCACTCAGCTCAGATGGTCGCCTGTGCACATGCCACCAGGAACAGCTCCCGGGGGACACAGGAGAGGATTCATTTTCCAAAGAGAATTAAAGCCTACATTGATAGCATATAAAATAAAGACTCCTTAAAATGTAAAGAGCAATGAGGTTATTTCATCCCTTCCTTGGGCTTTTAGGGAAAGGCAGATTTTAAATCTTAAGAGACCCGTTTGCCTAGTTGACTCTTCAAAGACAAAGAAAGCTAACTAATGAAATTTGTCTTAAGCTCCTTCCCTAGCTTCTATACTCTCTCAACTGACTACTCTTTCCTTACCAACTTCTCCACTCTTCTGCTGGTTTTCTGGTCTAGAAGCCTTGGAGTTTTATTTTTCTCCTTGTGATTGAGCACTTGGAAAGGCCTCTGGCCAAGTTTTCTTTTTCTGTGAGTTCCCCTTCCTCAGACTTAAGGTACATGCATTAAACCACTCTGGTTGCCCCAGGCCTGGTGACAGGTGGGTCAGTCTCTGTCCTGAAGTCCCCTACTCAGCTTCACCCTATACAATCCATGCCTCTGCTGCCTTCGTTGCTGCACCACAGATTGAAATCTCTTGAAGTGCGAGCCAAACTAAATTTTTCCTCTTTTGAAGTTGTTCATCTTCAGTATGTTTTCATAGTAATGGAAAGCTAACACAGCAGTTTTAGTGAGATTTGTGGCCGAGGGCAGAGCTAAATAAGGTAAGGAGCTTCAGGTGCCATTGTAAATGGGCACTGTGACAGCACCAACAAGGGATACAGAAACACTTCTTTAAGTAATGGCAGCGTAGAGAAGGATAAAGAAATAGAGTAATTGAGAGATTATCTGTCATTTTGAGAAGTGACTGTTTTCCAGAACACTGCAATGAACAGTAGACATGATGTGTGATAGCTGATTTTTAGTGTCAAGGTGACTAAAGTGCAGGATACTCAGATGTTAAAATATTATTTACACCAAACCACTTCATGAGTTATTCACAGTGCTTCAATAGGCATCAAGCATGCCCTTACTCTTCTGAATGGGAAGCCAAGGTGTATTCTGCTTTGGAGTAGAATGACCATAATACCAAGGAGTATCTATGAGGGCATTTCTAGCAAGTAGCATAGAATCAAAAGGGGTGGGGCTAAATGGAACAAAGAAGTGGAAAAAGGCTAAATATACCTTGCTATTTCCTACCCATGGTCATCAGAACTTCAGGTTCTCAGGCCTTTGAGTCCATGGCTTGCAACAGTGGCCCCAAAAGCTCTCGGGCATTTGGCCTCAGCTTTGTATTGAGAACTTTTCTTGAACTGAACCGTCCTATCACTTCTCTCGCTTAAAGACAGCAATGCAGCCTCTGTAAACAAATTCCTCTAATGCAGTACTCTAACTCAGACAGGTGATAGTTGATCGATGATAGATGATAGAAGATAGAGACATAGACAGATAGATAGATAGATAGATAGATAGATAGATAGATAGATAGATAGATAGATAGATAGATAGATAGATAGATAATTGGTTTGGTCTATTTAGAGAAGTCTGACATACTATAACAAAGGGTAGGAAGGCTGGCCAAATAGTTCAGTGGATTAAAGCACCTGCAAGCAGGGACAGAGGCAGTGGGTTCAGTCCCCAGGCCTGCAGTGCCAGCCCCACTCCCAGGACATGCTGAGATAGCAATTGAGACTGGGTGTGGTGGCACATGCCTGTAATCCCAGCTCTTGGGAGGCTGTAAATAGGTGGATCACTATGAGTCCAATCTAATAGTGAGACCCTGAACACTCTGTAGACTCTTCCCTAAAATTAAAAAAAAAAAAAGAAGGAGTAAGCATAACTCAATCAGCACTAGTTTCTTCTTGGAAAGGACCTTGCTTTACTGTGGTTGTATTCTATTCTTAGAACTGTTTTTTTTTTTTTTTTTTTTTTTTTTTTTCTCAAGAAGTTTTCAAAAAATCAAAATTTTTTAGTGATGACTTACTAAGCATATCTATTAAGTTCATTCTTCTGAGATATTCTGGGCTTTATCTAACCATGAAAGTAAAAGAAACTTTCTTAGAATGAATCCAATAGTTTTGCTTTCCCCTACAAGTAGGTGGAGATACATGGTTTAACTGAACTTGGAAACAGATTTTTTTCTTCTGTTTGACTCCCCCAATAACTGACCCTATGAGGACTCAAAGTCTGAAAACTGCCTGATACTTTGAAGCAAGAACACTCCACTTGACTGCAGTCTGGCTGGGCTTCTCACTGTCACTGGTTTCCTCCTTTTTTAATGCAAGAATGACAATAGCATCTCTTCTGAAAACTAAAGGAGCATCAGTGTGAAAGCACACTGTGTGGTTTGAGGAAAGCACTCAATATGTGTGAGTTCTCTTCCCCTTCTGAGGTTAAAATATTTAAATGCTGCTGACTTGCCTCTTACTACAAAGATGCTAAAACAGCAAGTACGTCTAAGAGCTGCACACTGGAATTTTCATTAACACCAGTAACTATCATCCAAATGATTGATGAGCAAAGGCGAGTCTAAGAAAAGTGAGGAGTCAAAGGAACTGCATGGGCTCCTCAAGGTAATACTACCGGTAAGAAAAATCAAAAGTGGCTACACTTTCTACTGGTGTCAGCCTAGCTGCCATCCCTGTCACCTCCTGCTAAGATACATGACTCTGTAACCACAGACAGTCCAAGTTTCTTCCATTCACCTCTGACCCTCACCTCCCCTAGGCATGATGCCGAAGACCTTCTGCTACTCTCTAATTGCCTGCTAATGTTTACTTTGTTTCCTCAAAGTGCCTCAGATGGCTGTAAAACTTGCTTTTAACTGCAGTGGTATTCTTTTGTTTCTTTTGGAACAATCTAACACTGCCATAGGAGACCATTCCATTTGCCAGAAAATGAAATTAATGGCAGTGAGAGAAGGCACCACAGGGTAACCAGAAAATGTTGATGAGCACGCTGGACTGGTGCTGGTACCACAGTGTGCGAATGCCTGTGAAAGCAGTCATGGTACATTCTGCAGAGCCACTTCAGTGCTTGGAAGAAAATGGACATTATGTTCAAAGGATAACTTGTGCATGTTTTTAGAGAGTTTTAAATGGCCTCAAAACAGATGTCTTTGGGATCAACAATGTTAGATATGTTAGTCTTTTCCTAGGAGGAAGGTTGCATAAGGCAGTGGTTCCCAACCCTAGTATGCCTCAGAATCACCTGAAGAAGGATCTGCTATTGCACCAACTCCTGACCTCCTCCAGAGCTCCCCATCCAGTGGATCAGAAGTGGGGACCCAGGAATGCATATTTTCAGCTGCTTATCTGGAGCACCTTTTGGAGAACCATTGACCTTGAGCAGTGCAATGTGAACTGTACAGTAGAATCCCCTGGACAATTTTAAAAGAACCAAGTGCCCAACCATGTGCAAATCAATTAACTCTGAACCCTATGGAGGGACCCAGGCTCGAGGATGTTTACTATTTCCTGGTGATTTTAATGTGCATTTGCCACTTGTGCCACCTGGGGCCTGCGTGCTTGGTAGGCAGGCCTAGGCTTCCTCCCCAGCTCCTCAGTTAAGCACAGCGGGTGTCTTGATGCTCACTGTTTTCCATAGAAGAGAGAGTGTACATAGCTCTCAGTGTAATGTATTTATAGCTGTTCCAAATTTCAAAACAAAACTCTGAGCATCTCAGAACCTTAAGAAAAATAAGGATGAATAGAACAAATTGTGATAAACGGATGTCATTAATTCAAGGGAGCAAAAGACACGAATTGGTGGATGAAGCACAGTGGAGCAGAAGACAGCACCAGGATCCTGGTATTGGCTCAGCTAATTTAGAAACTTGTTACTTCTCATGATCATTTCAATATAAATTCAGGTGGTCAACCAAGCCTTTGTCAAGACAATGATTTCAACTTTCAATAAGGCATCAGAGAATGGGGAAGCAGAATTCAGAAACTACAGATTATCAAGGTTGCTATCAAACCTCTTGTAACATTCCAGAGTGAATTATTTAGGAAACACTCAGCAGTGGTCCTTGAGAACCAGCCCAGCTTGCCCAAAATCAGTATCTTGTCAAAGCATTCACATATGTATCTCTGACAAGCTTGCAGGTCAAGAAGACCAGGGGAATTTCCATCATGAACAAATACATATCTTGATTTCAGCAAAGAATTTGACATCCTGTGGGTAAGTTTGAGACATGAATGACAGAACAGTTGAGTGGGTTTCTGGCTGGCTAAACAGCTCTGCCCAAGGAATGCTGACGGTCTGATGAAACACTACCCACCTGAGGGGCAGATGGGCATACTCCCCAGTGGTGTATCGCGATGGTGTATCCAGTTGAAAATATCCATTAATGATGGATGAAGACACAAAGACATGCTTATCAAAATTGTGGATGTGGCATCACTGAGACAGAAACCTAATTCATTAAATGCCAGGTGAACTTAAGTTAAGAGGATCAAACTAAGATAACAGGATGACATGAATAAGAGTAAACTTAATGGGGATAAATGTAAAGTCATCCATTGAAAATCAAACATAGATGTATGGGAGGTTGGGGTGGAAGCAATTTTTTAAGGGAAAAAAATTCCTGGGAGTTTCAAGTGATTCTAGCTTTGATAAGAGCCAATTAGACTTGTGTTTTTAAACTCTCAGATGTTTGAAAATAAAAGCTACATACTGTCTCATGACACTGGCAATAATCATAAATTATGTACAGTTTCAGGTGGATTCTGGAGACCCTGGACAGCAGGTCACCTGGAGGATCACATACCTTGAGATATAATTGCTGCCATACAAATTGCTGCTAACTGGCTATTTTATTAAGATATAATATTAAAACAAGAAATAACAGCCCTAAAGACCTTGGTGCATCTTACAATCTTACAGTTTTCAGCTTAATGTAGATTTGAAAACTGGAACACATTTAATAGTGAAGGAAGTTATTCTAAATAAAGAACATTTAAAGGAACCTGAGAAGTTTACCCTTAAAACTTTTATGGGAAACGTAAGTCTTCCAAAAGTTAGAAGGCTGCCGTTTGAAAAGGGGCACTTACGTACATTTTCTTCCATTGCTATCCAGTAGAAATGTATCAGCTACATGTCATTTAAAATTTGCTAGTTGCCACATTTTAAGTAAAAACTGCTTTTAAATAATTTTAGTGAAGCAGTGTATTGTATTTAACACAAAATATTAAGGGCATTGTCATTTTAGCACACAGTGTAAATATTCTCAAATGAAGGCTTTGAAATTTGTGTTATAGTTTCCATTTTCAGCACATTTCTATTAGGACTAGCCCCACACTAAGTGCTTTATATTCACATGCATCTGGTGGCTATCACATGGGCAGCTCTGAAGTTGCCTACAGTAGAAGAGAAACAAAACCTACTAGAGAAAAACTTTCTAATACAACAGTTGGAAAATTGAATAAGTTTCCCTGTAAAGAGATAAGGTCTCAGCTCTTGGACATATTCTCAAACTAAGTGACCATGTTTCAAGGTTTAATTGATCATTTTACTACAGAGTTCACTCTGAGATACATATTTCTATAGTCCCTTCTGATTCCGAGACTGTAACTCAAGGTTGATGGGTTTGGGAAGTTGAAATTCTTTGTAGTGATAACATTATGATAGTCTAGGATGTACTTGTCCAGCCTTCCTTTCCTAAACTCTTACCCATTCAGTTGAACAAATATAAGGCAGGTCTCAGTCACAGTGCTAGCTTACCCATACCCTATCTGTGGTGGTGCCCAGCTAAAGTTATCCAAAAAGGCAACCCAGATGCTTGGCTCAGGTTCTGACATGAAGCTGAAGAGAAACTATTATCACATCACTGACCTAAGCCTGTCTGGAAATAACTCCTTCAGCACATGTGTCTAGCATACACACTGGATTGTGTGCTCTTCCAACCATCTCACCTTGATTTCCAGTTTTCCATTAAGTTCACTAACAGAAAATTAAGTGCTTAGTTATGGTGAACACAAAGATTCTTCTCTGACTCAAAAGGGTTATTCAAAACGGAAAACAACCCAGGAAGTGAAACCTTTAGCTTGAGTTTAACCAAGTCCTGGGCTCTACTCTCTGTATCTGCTAAGGATTGGCACCACATACAGTCAACCTGACCTACACTGGACACGTGGTGCCTGATGAGCCAGCACCTGGAAAGAACCTGGAAGTGGCACAGTGGGAAGGAGGATGCACTCCGGAGCTCGACTGCATGAGGCAGTCCCACTGGTGTCGCTCACAGACCTGTGTTCTCAGCCTTGCTTGTTGCATATTTTCCTCAAGTGCAAAATGGGAAGATGACAATATCTGTGGGTTGTGAGGATTAAGTGAAATAGTGCCAAAACTTACTGTGACTTCAGTGTGGCTCTCTTCTTGTTGTCAGTTGGGGACATCCAAGTCTGGAAACAGTCCAGGCTCCCAGTTTTGCTCTCTCTCCCACTAACATGGCTTATTTGGAATGCTTTTTTACTCCTAGATCTGAGCATCTATATCCTTGAGGTTCATTGCACAGACAAGTGCCTCAGAAACTAAACCATTTCCATGATACTCACACTAAAAACTAACTTTGCAAGGGCTGGGAGTGTAGCTCCATGTGATTTGCACTAAGTCTTGGGGTTAATCTCCATCACCACAAAACAAAATGAATAATTTTTCAGGTAAATTTTTCCAAACCAAAGAAAAAAATGAGGAATGTTAGTGACACAATCCAGTTTAAAATCATTTCCATTACCTCCTCCTCTTCCCTGGCAAATCACCTTGTATTCTTCTGTTTCATAGAAAGGAAAAGAGACAGTTAGCAGGTATTAGAGGGAAGGTCTTTCTAACAGAACTGACTGGATGTGGAACAAGTTTCCTTGTGTGGTGGAAATACACTGTCCTTGTGTATGTTTTTATAAAGACAGGGTGCCCATCTGTCAAATGTTTTACAGCATCTCTGCAGAGTGAGAGTAGAAAGCCTAATCCCAAAGGCTTTCTCTCTGTCTGCAGCTACAGTGAATTAAGTAAACTATTGAGAACTGATGTTGCTTTAAACATCCAACAACCACTCACAGGCCCAGGCAACCAACCTGCTGCCTCTGCAGATATATTTGATCCCTAGAAATCTCTCACAAATGGAATCGTGTGCTCTTATGCCTCCAGCTTTTTCCATTACAATATTTTTAAATTCATTTATTTTGTCAGAGGTCTCACTAGTTCCCTTTTCTATTTTTTGTTTGCTGCTAAGTGACTCCATTGTGTGGTTATGACTTTATGTATGTACATGTTTATGGTCATTTGGTTTGTCTCCTGTTTGGAGCTGTTAATAATAATACTGCTATGCTACAAACATGGGCATACAAGTGCTTATGTAGAAAGGTCTCACGTGAAGCTTCTAAATTCCCTGATGGTCTGGTGGCTAGGATTGGGTGCTCTCAAGAGTGAAGCTTCTAGGTCATACTTTATGTTTAAATGTTTAAAGAAGCAGCCTAATTTTTCCAAAGATGCTACACCATTTGGTTCTCAAAAGTGCAGTAAAAAGATTTGTATTTCCACCCACATTGCCAGCACTTTCTATGGCCAGTCTTCTCCTAGCCATGTGAGAGGGTGAGAGATGGTATGTCTCTGGACTTTCACTTGCATTTCTCTAATGACTCATGATGCTGAGCACCTTCTTATGTGCTTATTTGCTACCCAATGTCTTCTTGCATAAAAGATTTATTCAACTCTGTTGAAATCCAGGCTTTGTAGCATAAAGCCCGACCAGAGGCCACCTTGGTCACTATTAATTTGCTTTTCTCCCGAGGTGCCGATTGATCCCACAAGCTATTCTCACATTTATAAAATGAAAAATTCATATAGGAAGAAAGAAACAGGTGTTGGACAGAGTTTGGTTCATTGTTGATATTTCATGAAGATTACCAAAACTTCTTATAGAAAGTGTTTTTATTTTTCTGAAGTGTATGTACTGCATATATATAAATATGTATATGGGATATATTCATTTAATACTAATTCTTAGTATTTGAAAACATTAAGAAAAATTTAAGGGACTCAGTATCTTGTCACTTTTGTACACTTTTAACATGATACACATTACTTTAAACAACAAATTGATCTCTAAAGCACTCATTAGTTCCTAAATGAGGAGGCACTTTCTTGCTGAAATCTCTAAAGCTAGGCCTTTTCTCCTGTGGTGCTGACTGCTACAGGAGTGACCTGCCCCAACTAACCTGCTATGTCATTGGGAGGGACAAGATGGGCCTCTCCAGGGGAGAGGCTAGGAGCCAGACCCCCAGCCTGGGGGTAGATTAAATGGTAGATTAAAGACTATCAGAGCGAGAGTCCAAATGCTATTTGGAAGGTGAGGATGGCTGGGCCTGGAGAGCCACAGTGGATTTCTTGTGACCACTGGAAAGCAGGGCCATGCAGGAGACAGAGCCCAAGGGTCCTGCCTCACCCACCTGAGTGCCCTTCCCACCTGGCCACACCGTTTTCCCAGCATGATGAAACCTTACACCAGCTCACTCAGAGCCCACTTTCTGCCAGCCAACTCTATATTTAAAATCATAGTTAAATATTTGTATATAACTTTTAAAATAGTTGCACGGTGCTCGATTTGATAATAGGAAAATCATTCATTCCACAGAAGGTGCCTGATATGACTGTCTTTGCAAAGAAAAACATTAAAAAAATTCTCTTTGCCATGTGCAAAATATCTACTTAATTAACATGAGCACTCATATTACAAGGCAATTAAGATGATTTATTCAAAGTGCTTTATAGTCATGCCTTAGTACCAATCTATAATAAACTGGAGAAATAAGAGCAATAATACTATCATCCTAGTTAAATGTAAGCATCATAAATATTATTTACACCTTGAAGCAATTCATATATCTTTCCTATATAATAAGACTCTAATGTAGAGCTTAGAGCTTTTGCTTTTCAGTGGAACAAAATACACTCTTGAGATGTTTCTTTTTTATTTTATTTTATTTTATTTTATTGCAAGGTTAACATCCAAAGAAAGAATTTCCCTGCTCTGTAGTGGACTACTTTTTTCTTGAAAAAATAATTTAAATTTACAAGGACACCATCATTATTACCTGGCTGCTCTTTCTAAGGCAGACCATTCTCAAATGCAGAAAAGCAATATCACTCCCAGTGCCTGGTTCCCACACTTTGACATTACTGGCTGCATTGTATTATAATAGATTTGTTGTGTTTTAATGATTGCTCTGCCTCTCCTATTAAATCATTGCTCTGCAATCTTTGAGGGCAGTGTTGCTGTGAGGATTAACTAATGGTGTGTGTATGGCACTTGGTCACCCTGGCACCCAGCAAGGGTGACCTTGTGTTACTTGTCACTATCAGCACCAGCTTTATTATTTACTGTGTCCTGGGCTCCTAGATACCCAGAACAGATCTGGCACAAACCCAGGCATTAGTGAAGGGCCTTTGAAGAGCTGGCATCTTAGGCAACCAAGTACTGGACCATTAAGATGGTGCCATTTTGTATAAAGATGTTCCAGGCCTTGTGCTCCAGGGACGAGGGGGTGTCCACCAAACCAAGTCCTACACTCTGGCCCCTCATGGCTGCATGTTAGAGGAGCACCTTGGGGCTGGGGAGATGGCCTAGTGGAATAAGCGCTTCCCTGCCAAGTGCAAGGGCCTGCGTTCAATCCCCAGTTCCACCAAAAAAAAAAAAAAAAAGAAAAAAGAGGAGCACCTGCGGGAACAGCAAGCAAGTGCTGAAGTGCTGAAGAGGGGCCTAGGGGAAGCAGAGAGCAGGGGCTTGCGCACACCAGGGCGGGCCAACAGAGGCCAGTCCTACCGCGTCAGCACACTGATTATGGATGTTGGAGAAGGTTCCCAGGGACTCTCCGGCCCCTATTGCTTTGCTGCCTGGAGGGGGTGCTGAGGACAGTCGGGTCTTGTGGGGTCTGCATCGCGACAGGTCTTGCAGACACTTTGTAGCCCGGAGGCCCTTAGTGTCTGCTACTTTCCCTTTCAGCCTCTTACATCCTCTGTTCATCTTCTATGCATTTGCTTCCTTCTTGGCTTTGTCCATGTGGCTCTAGAGTGCATTTGTCCTCTCTAGGGAAAGACCAAGTCCCTCTACACTAAGTCACCCTGAGCTGGTGAGTTCCTCAGAATTTGGAGTTGTCTTTCTCCCTGCTGCTTCTCCCCACTATCACCACACACAAAACATGCTTTGCCTCTATAGATGTTTTGTTTGTTTGTTTGTTTTGTTTTGTTTTTTAATTTCTGGGTTTGGCAATGTTTGAGGTATCAAAGTGCAATCTAAGGAATTAAAGCCTATGTACGCACCCCTGAGGGACTTTCTACTGCCAATAAAGCTGATGAAATACTGTTTCTTCAATGCCACTATATAGTCCTCAGAGGTCTTTGAAGCTCCAGTGTGTGTGTGTGTGTGTGTGTGTGTGCGCGCGCGCGCACACGCACGCATGCGTGTGCACATGCACGCACTCTCACTTGCAAAGTAACTCTACCTTACTCTGATGTTATTTAAGTATGAAAAATGTTTTCCATAAAAATAATTTCCCCCTGTGAAGTGAGAGGAAGTTCTGGTGTGCTTTTGCATAGTAAGGCGAGTACAGCTAGCAATAACTTCAAGACTCTAGGAGAAAGATATTTGAATAAATAAATGATAAATGTGTGTCTATCATAAACAAATGACAAATGAAGGAAGGAAATACACTGAGTTGAACACTGCACAGTGTGTGCACATGGGACACCATCGCCTGGTGCCTCAAAAATACACACAGTTTTGTTTTTCTGTATCAGTTAAAATATAATTTAAATTTTTTAGACAATAGAAATTGGGTAACTAAAACAATTTTGTCTATTCCTCCCTATTTAAAGAGACTTACACGTTTTTTCTCTAACAGAATACCTCTCTTACCAATTCCTGAGCAGATCAGAGAATGCCATCTTTATTTATTTATTTTTTTGGGGGGAGGTTGCTTTTTTCTATTTTTTTGGTGCAGGGTCTCACTATGCAGCCTACATTCATAGTGATCTTCCTGTTTTTTGCCTCCCATGTTCTGGGATTACAGGCGCGCGCCACCACTCCAGGATTGCATCGCCGGCTCAGCGCACCCCAAGGCGGGGCCAGCACGGCTTGGGAAACCAAGGATCTACTGGTCCCTGCGCTTACCTAAGCAAGCGCTTAGTCCACTGAGCTATACCGCCAGCCCTAAGAAAGCCATCTTTATACCTCAAACACTTCACCTTTATGAGGTGTTATAATTACCTGCTCTTTCACTATAAGATTTCATTTACTTCACTCAACAACTCTGCATTATTTTTCTCATTTACAAATGACTAGAATGAGGCTGAGAGAGGTGGAAGACATCTTCCCTGAACACACAGCACAGGCCAGGGATATAGCTAGTGGCATAAGCACCTGCCTGGCAAGTGCAAGGTCTCAAGTTTGATCCCTGGTACTGCGAAGAAGAAAAGAAAAAAGGGAAAGGGAAGAGGGGAGAAGGGAGAAGAGAGGAGGAGGAGGAAGATGAGGAGGAGGAGGAGAAGAAAGAAGAAGAAGAAGAAGAAGAAGAAGAAGAAGAAGAAGAAGAAGAAGAAGAAGAAGAAGAAGAAGAAGAAGAAGAAGAAGAAGAAGAAGAAGAGGAGGAAAGAAAAAGACACACATCCCAGCTGTGAGTGGCAATGGTCACTTGATTGTAGACTTGCTGAGCTTAAAACACAGCACATCCCACTTCAGTCTCATATACCTTAGAGACCAGACATCAACCTCTACATTAGAGAACCTATTATTCCTCTAACAAAACTGTAAGCACTTCTCCCCTAGCTTCTGCTTAAAATAGGTGGTTCCCAATCACCATTAATTTAATACAGAGATATAAAATATCTCCCTTCTACCTATGGTTCTTGCCATGAGTAAATCAGTATAGCTAATCAACTTAAATAACCAGAAGAAAAGAAGCAGAGTCCATGGTTAGAAAGTCTATAGGTATTTTCTACTAGAACATAGGGTAATACCTTCTGGCCTGAACAGGATCCACAGACACCAAGCATGAAACAAGGATTCTCACCCTGTAATCCATCAAGACATGGTTGCCATGAGAAATAGTTAAGGAGGAGGAGGAGAAAAGGATGGTCATCAGAGGAGAAGAGGGGAAGGAGTGGGTATCTAGTGATGATGAAGTTTACCCCCTCCTAGTCCAGTGTGGCAGGACAGCCCTGAGTTAGCTTTGCCTTGGGGAAGGGAGCAAGATTTTGTATCCCCACCTCAGTCTGTCACTGCCCATGTGTCAGATCAGTATCAGCATTCAAGGTTAGCAAATGGGGCAATAAAAATAGCTGTACAACTAGACGAAAGTTCACTTATCTGTATTAATCCCAGTTCTTAAAACAATCCCACAAATTAACTTCATTCATATAAAGAACTATGTGATTTCTTACATGTCCCTACATGACGTGCATCACTAACTTAACTCTTCCCCACAAACCCACAGGGCCATGCTCTTGCACTTAAATAAAATTGTAGCAAATGGTGTCATTTTCTTTACCCATCAACAAATATATATTGAACACCCACTACATGTTAGACCCATTTAGGAAATTGGAGAAACAAAGATAAGTAAGATAGAAGGGAGCTCTGCTTCCACAGCTTCCATATGTAACAGATAGAACCCACTTCGAATAGGGCATTTGCTGCCTAAAAATAATTGATAATAGGCTAAGGAAAGATCATCAGGGAGGCCTCTGAAAAGAGCTGTTGTGTGAGCTAACATCTGAGAAAGGAAACCAGACAGCAACCCAAGAGCAATGCATCTGGAAAGG
>PVKA01047031.1:0-14567 GCA_004027165.1 Ctenomys sociabilis | reverse complement strand
ATATATGAAAAAATGCTCCACATCGCTAGCCATTCGTGAAATGCAAATAAAAACAACACAGATACCATCTCACTCCAGAAAGAATGGCTATCATAAGGAAATCAACCAACAACAAATGTTGGAGAGGTTGTGGGGAAAAGGGAACACTTCTCCACTGCTGGTGGGAATGTAGACTGGTACAACCATTGTGGAGGTCAGTGCGGAGACTCCTCAAAAGAGGAGGACTAGAAATCCCATTCAAGCCAGCTATCCCCCTACTGGGAATTTTCCCAAAGGATCTGGATACATTGTATCATAGAGATATATGTGTACCTATGTTTATAACAGCGCAATGTGTGATAGCAAAATCTTGGAAATAACCAAGATATCCATCACATGAGGAATGGTTGAAAAAGATGTGGTATTTCTATATAATGGAGTATTGCTCAGCTATTAAGAATAATAAGTTTGAAGCATTTATACTGAAGTGGATGCCACTTGAACATATACTCATAAGTGAAATAAACCAGACACACATGTTTAAATATCGTATAGTCTCCCTAGTATAACAAGTGAAAAGCAGAAATACAAAACGAAACATAGAACAAGTAAAATCAATTGAGTCAGATAAGGCAAAGTGAATGGCATATGCTGCAGGATACTAATCAGCTTTTATTCTGGATGGTTAACAACCTAAGATCACAAGTCAGAGTTGGAGAAATAGAAGAGCCACAAGGCCAGTCAACATTTTAGCCCTAGCCTTTCAAGGTCAGCGAAGACTCAGGACATAGGAGAACCTGTACTGCAACATCATGAAACTCAGGTATGTCGGCTTCTAGTACTATGGTCATCAACTAGGAAAATAATTATTGAATTTTTTATATAATTCATGTATAAAAAATAAGATAAGCCAGCAGCTATACTCTTAATTTACTGATAAAAGACATCTGCTAAAATAACATCTGTAAATATAATATCATGTATGCACCTTGTACGATACCAAAACATTATGAAAACAGTTTGTAATGTATTAATTTATCGAATCTGTCTTGTTAAGATGTCTTGAAACTGTCTGATTGATATTTGTACTTCAATAAAATAAAAAATAAATTAAAAAAGAAATAAAGTTTTCTTA
Source organism: Ctenomys sociabilis (assembly GCA_004027165.1). Lineage (NCBI taxonomy): Eukaryota > Metazoa > Chordata > Mammalia > Rodentia > Ctenomyidae > Ctenomys > Ctenomys sociabilis. Next base: position 13,453 of record PVKA01047031.1, on the reverse strand, counting down.
AAGGTTGCATGACTCTGTTGAATGTCCTCTGCTGGGCTTGGTACTGGCCACAGAGTATTAAGAAATACAGTACCCCATCATTAAGTGTGAGAGAATAAACAGTTAAATATATAGATCAAGAAACATGAAGGAAATGCTAGCTTTTGATAGAGCCACGAAAGTCTGGAGGGGATGCTTAGGTAAATTTTCTGTGTATGGGGCTGAGGAGATAGCTCAGCAGACTAAAGCACCTGCTTAGGCAAGCTTAGGCAAGCACAGGGACTGCAGTTCAAGGCCAGACACCACATGCCATGCCATCTCCACCCTTAGGGCAGGCTGAGCCAACCAAGGAGTCCAGGTATATGGCACACACCTTTAATCCCAGCTCTTGGGAGGCTGAAAGAGGTAGGATCACCAAGAGTTGCATGGTGAAACCCTGCAACAATTTAAAAACATGTTTTAAAAATTCCTGGAGAGATCATTAATTACACAATGTCAACTTGAGTAACAACTGCATCACAGATTCACAAGTTCTACTATATCTGGATGACTCCTATCCAGTCATCATGGGAGACCCAAGCTGGATGTGGATGGCATTAACCAACATGCTTATAACTTGAACAGAACAAAAAAAAAAAAAAAAAAAGAGGAAAGTGTTCCTCCCTTTTCTTCTAGAAAAGCTGCTTGTCTCTGTACATGGTCTCTAGTTTCTTTGCCTTTTCAATGCATACCTGCACTGGTACTCTAAGTGAGAATCCAGACCTTTAAACTTTGACTGCTACTGAGTTCCCTGCATCCTCAGTGCACAGGCAAACATTTTGAATTGTTCCACCTCTGGCCCTACTAACAGCCTTTCCAACTCTTTTGCTTCTAATCTTTAAGGTTCACCTAATGAACCCCTTTGTACAATTAGGCAAATGTTTACATTGATTCGTTCCTCCAGAGAAACCCTAGTACACTAGTAAAATTGATTCTAGATCCAAGGAGTAAGACACTAGTTTCAATCGGAAAAACGAGAAAAAAAAGAAAACAGTACAGAATTCATGTAAGTAAAAAAATCAAGGTACAGCAAAGGCCTTAGGGAACTGCATACCAAGATAAGCTTAGGAAGTCAACCAGAGAGTCTCACATTTCAGTTAATTTCACATTCAGGGCTGAAGTCAGTGAGCCTGGGAAAGTGATATGCACCCCTGCTATATTTTCTAAGGGAGTGGGTTGAAAGAAGTAGAGAAAAACCCATGAGGCAAACCAGAAAGAAAAAGAAAAGAGATTTGGAGCACGCACACAAACGAGTATATTCATTGCCCAAGGGAGCATATCAGTCAGTTAAGTCAAGCATCATTAAAAGCTGAGATATATCTGAGTTACCTTATGTGCCCATGGAATGCATATGAGTAATAAAACTGTCTATAACAGAAATTATAGTTATTAATTTTGTGTTTAACTTTCCCCATATTATTTGTCCAAATTGTTTTACTTTGTCAATCTAAGATTCCAATGAAAGGAGTACGTTATATCTATGTCTCTTGTGGAGGGATCCACACACTCATTTGGAATCTTACAACTAAACTAGAGTGAATGGTGAGTAGGAAGAGATCAGAAATTTTTAAATGGCTCTAAGAAGATGCTTTTATCCCAAGCAGATTTTCTTCATCAGCCTACATTATTATTTAGGTATGCAGCGAAACCAAGTCTTGAGATCTTGAGAAGGACCTGAGAAATTGTAATTTAATTTTCTTGTATAAAAGTAGCAAAAGTAAATTAGAAATGTGACTAAGACCATTCTGACAATAAAGAAATATACACAAATGGACCAATAATTGCCAATGGCAAGAAGGACTTTGAAGCCATCATTCAGATCATAAGAGACAAATGGTTAGGTACTTTAGCTATTTTTGTTTATTATTTTCAAAAGTAAAAGCAAAAACAACAACAACAAAAAAAGGCAAAAACAAAGACCAAAACAGAGCAATATACAGCAATACATCTGGTACAGAATTTCAAAAGAAAACTACAAAATTAACAATGATTTTTATATTACATATTTTTATTGCTGAATCTGTTGCTCAGGTTACCAGATACAGATATATAAGATTGGTCAAATGTTTAAACATTAGCTCTTCCTTTCCCTTTTTTTTTTTTTTTTTTTTTTTTTTTTTTTTTTTTTTTTTTTTTTTTTTTTTTTTTTTTTTTTTTTTTTTTTTTTTTTTTTTTTTTTGCGGCACAGGGGATTGAACTCAGGGCGCTGTGCTTTAATCTGGGAATTCTGAGACCTTATCTCATGAGCATGATTCTGAGCTGGGGCCTGAATCTGGCTAAGAACAAAGTCGTAGGTGGGTACTGTGACAGAAAAAAGCCTCACGTATGCAAAGTGAGGAATAATCTAGCATTTAAATCCATTGTCTTTTTTTTTTCTTTTTTTTCTGGCTTTTTTTTTTTTTTTTTTTTTTTTTTTTTTTTTTTTTTTTTGTCATTTAGTTCCAGTTTCATTGCACTGTGGTCAGATAATAGGCATGGGATAATTTCTGTTTTCTTGCATATGCTTCAACATGACCTCTGGACGAGTATGTGGTCTATTTTGGAAAATGACCTGTGTGCAGCTGAAAAAAATGTGTATTCAGCTGTGGTTGGGTAGAACACTCTCTATATGTCCACCAGATCCATTTGTTCCAAGCTCTGGTTCCGTTCTGCTACTTTCTTGCTAATTTTTTGTCTGGGTGATTTATCTTTTTGAGATAAGGGTGTGTTAAGGCCTCCTGTTAAAATTGTATTTTAGACATTAAGTTTTTCATGTCCCTTAAGATTTTTCTTACATAGTTGGGTGCTGCTGTCTTTGGTGCACAGATATTTATGTGTTACCTCTTGCTTTTGAATATTTCCCCTGACCAATATACAGTGGCCTTCTTTCTCTCATTTGATCCTTCTTGTTTTGAAGTTGAAGCTGTCTGAGAACAGAATTGCTACTCCTGCTTTTTTCTGAGGTGCTGGGGCATGTAGTATTGTTTTCCATCCTTTGACTTTGAGCCTATGAATATCCATTTGAGTTAAGTGTGTTTCTCGTGTACAGCATATTGTTGGATTTCGTTTCCTAATCCACTGTGCCAGTCTATTTCTCTTAATTGGAGAATTGAGTCCATTTACATTGATTGATATAATTGAAATGTGTTGACTTATGTTTGTCATGATATTTACCTGGTGTTGTTTACTCCTTTGTATCCTTTGTTTAGTTGTCTGTCCTGTTTAGTGGGTTCTTTCCATTCTCATTCATGGAGTTCTGGTCATTGTGGTCTCTCTCTAGGACATCTTTCAGCAGCCTGTGAAGGAATGGCTTTGTCATCATGAAATTCTTTAGTTGTTCTTTGTCGTGGAAGTATTTCACTTCTCCATCAAACTTGAAAGAGTTTTGCAAGGTACAATAATCTGGGTTGGAATTTGTTTTCGTGTATGACTTGGAGAATTCTGCTCCATGCTCTCCTTGCCTTCATGGTTGTGTAGAGAAGTCCGTTGTAATTCTGATGGGTTTTCCTTCGAATGTGATCTACTTCTTCTCTCTCGCAGCTTTCAGTATATTATTTTTGTGTTGAATTTCTGGGATCTTGAGTATTATATGTCTGGGTGTGTTTTTACTTGGTTTGAAATTATTTGGTGTTCTGTGTGCTTCGGTGACCTGAATGTTGAATTGTTTCCTCATATTTGGGAAGTTTTCTGTGATTACTTCTCCCCAAATTCTTTTTATGTCATTTGTATTGACTCCCTCATTTTCACTGATATCAATTATTCCCACATTGTTCATCCTGGCATCATCTTGCAGGTGGTGGATTATTTTTCCTGCATTCTTGTTGTTTTCAAGAGATCCTTTCTCATCTTTTCACTAGCTGCACCTGCGTCTTCAAGATCAGAAACTGTCTTTGCTTTCCCTCAAACGGTTTTGTAGACTCGTGATTGATATTTTTAGTTCTTCTATGTCTCTTTGTCTCATGCATTCTATTTCTTTTCTGTATTGCTCATTCAAGGAATCCATCATATTTCTGATCTCCTCAATTTTTTTATCCATGTCTTCTTTAGGGTAGTTATTAATTCTTTTTCTCCAGAGTTTCTTCCAAGTTGGGTTTCCTCTGTATATTTCCGGACTTCTTTCTGTATTTCAGATGCTATGATTTCAAAGAATTCTTTTTTTTTCAAAGAATTCTTTTTTGATTTCAGAAATTATTTCTGCTTTGAGTTCCTCATGATCTTTCTGCTGTTATTTCTTTGCTTCAGACGCTGTTTATTCATATGTTTCAGCTGGAATAGTGCTCTCTGCACTTGTTCTGGGTGAGCATTGGTTTTCCCTCCGATGTTTCTGGATTTGATTCTTTATTTCAGATGCTATGTATTCAGATTGAATCCATTTTCAAAAGTCACCCTGTGATGATGGATAGATAGATTGATAGATAAATAGATGATAGATAGATAGACAGACAGACAGACAGACAGACAGACAGACAGACAGACAGACAGACAGATAGATAGATAGATAGATAGGATAGATAGGTAGACAGACAGACAGACAGACAGACAGACAGACAGACAGACAGACAGACAGACAGATAGCCAGACAGATGACTCAGTAAAATAAGCACTTCCCTGGCAAGAGCAAGGGCCTGAGTTCAATCCCTTGTTTGGCCAAAAATAAAAAATAAAGAAGGTAGATGATAGATAGATAAATATAGATAGATAGATACATACATACATAGATGATACATACATACATAGCCAGAGAGACAGAGATTCTCAAACTTGCAATAACATAGCACAAACGTTATAAACCCAACATATAAATCAGCTTTAAATAACTAGCAATTATTTTGTTAAATATTTCTTTGAAGTCAGGAAACTGGGAGTGGCTTATTTGGTGTCTCTGACTCAAGGTGTCATCATATATCCTTTGTCCTAGGCATGAGCCAAAGCTAAAGGAAACCCAAAATTTTAGCCAAGGTAGAGGATTAGTTCAAGCCTACATACTTTGAGCAGACCTCGGCTCTCTGTTGATGGAAGGTGGCAATTTCTGGCCATATGGGCCTCCATAGGGTGCAGAAAGATAGGAGGGATGCAAAAAGACAGCAGAAAAGCAAGAAGGAAAAGGAGGAAAACAAAAAGATAGAAAGGAAAGGTAGGCGAAAAGGAGAATGGGAAGAGGAAAGGAGGTGTAGGAAGAGAGAAGAAAAAATGATGCTCATAGACTTTATAATCTCATACCGGAAGTAACACCCCAGCCCTTTTCCCTTGTTCTGTAAGTTGCAAATTCACATTCAATGGGGAGGTTCACAGGAAGTAAATACCAGGAGGTGAGGAACTTTGTGATTTCAGCCTGTGGCAGACTGTCCACCACATCGACGTTCTTGGAGCGGACCTATTCGCTGCCAAAGGAACTCATGATGTCACAAGAGGTGGACAATAGGCTCACAGCTGAACCTTGGCACTCTGGTCTGGATTTGTCCAACACTGGACTTTGTATTGGTGCAGTTCCAAATGAAGACGCATGAGGTCAGCAGCAGCATATAAATTGGAAGTCTCTGGTACCTCAGGTTTAGAGTTAGCTTCAAGGGTGTGTGTGTGTGTGTGTGTGTGTGTGTGTGTGTCTAGGATTAAGCCTGGAGGTGCTCTACCACTGAGCTACACACTTGCTCCAGCCTTCATTTCAGTTCCTGACAGTCTTGCTTGGCTCTCCAGGTTGGCCTCAAACTTGAGATCCTTCAACTTCAACCTCTTGAGAAACTGAGACATAGCACACATTTGGCTTTATTTATTTATTTGCGAAGATCAGATGTATTTATTTATCTATTTTTAAGTCTTTTTCAAGGAAATTATAAACACAGAGGCTGGGAGTTTTATCTTATCCTGATTTCTTGCACTAACCAACTCAGCCTTTACCATGTAGTCATAAGCTCTCACTGAGCTCAAGGTTTTCTCAAATGGGATATACTTGGAAAGGCTGGGAAAGTATCCTTAAATCTTCATCATTTCCCAACTCACCTCCTGGGCTCACTAAATTTCCTCCTTTCTTTCTGTTTCCAATACATAGAAGGTAAGCCTTCCATACGGAGCCCTGACACCTCATCAGGATCCTCTCCCAAAATAAAATAGAAAAGGTTAAACATAGTTCAATGCTACAGAACGGGCCTAGTATCAAATCAGGCATGAGTGCCATCCCCAGAAGTAGAGGAGAAGGAACGGGAGAGGAGGTAAGGCAGAAGAGAGAGCAGGGAGGGGAAGGAAAATGAGGCGAAGGAGGGAGGAGGACAGGAGAGAGTTCAGAGAATGTGAACAATTAGTTAATGCATTGGTTCTTTATTGGCTAGTTGGCATTACAGTAACTGGATGAATCATTTAAGAGAAGTTGCAGAAAAAAAAAATGTGTTTTTTTTTTTTTTACATCCAAAACACAAATAAGTTTCAAAAGGCTTCAGTCTTAACAGAAAAATGCAAGATTATAAAAGTTTTATCATTCAAAGTAAAGATGTCAGTATTAAGGCTTATTTAATAAATGCTGTGAGGAAAAATATTGATGAATTAAACCATCTTAAAACTTAGCATCTGAATGCATCTGCTAAATATTATAATACACATCCCAAGAGAGGTGTATATCTAAAGAATAAATTAGTTCTCACTCTTTCTCTCTCTCCTTTTTATATATACTATGTATATAAATCTTTTACATCCTTTGTGAGATTGATTCTTAAGTATTTCTTTTTTTTTTTTTTTTTTGTCTTTGGGAAAGGAAGTTCTCTTTCTTTCTGTCTTCCTTTCTTTCTTAATTTCTCTCTTTCTTTGTGAAAGAAATACCTTACTTAATTTCTCTCTCAGTGTGTTCATTGTTTGTACACAGAAATGCTATTGATCTTTGTGGGCTGACTTTGTATCCTGCTATGCTACTGAAATTAGTTATTAAATGTACGAGTCTCTTTATGGAGTTTCTGTGGTCTTCTATGTAAAGTATCATGTCATCTGCAAATAATGATAACTTCACTTCCTTCTTTCCAGTCATTAGTCCTTTTACTTCTCTCTCTTATCTAATTGCTCCAGCTAATGTTTCCAGAACAATATTGGAAAAAAGTGGTGACAGTGGGAATTCTCGTCTTGTTCCTGACTTTAAGTTGAAGCTTGCAGCTTTTGTCCGTAGCATGATTTGGCTGTGGTTTGTCATAAATGTCTTTTATCAGGTTGAGATAAAGACAATTTATTCTAATTTTCTGTAGGATTTTTTTTATCATGAATGAGTGCAAGACTTTGTCAAAAGCTTTGTCTGCATGTATTGAGATGATCATAGGATTTTTGTCTTTGGTTATTGGAAAAATTACATTTATGGACTTGCATATGTTGACCCATCCATGCATTCCTGGAATCAATCTCACTTAGTCCAGATGTATAATTTTCTTGATGATTTGCTGCATTCTATTTCCTAATATTTTATTTAGGCTTTTTCATTTATATTCATTAGGAAGAGTGGCCTGTAGTTCTCTTTTTTGGTTGGGTATCTCTTTGGTTTAGCTATCATAGTAATACTTGCCTCCAGAAGTGAGTTTGGGGAAACTGCTATCCTTTCAATTTCATTAAAGAGTTTGAGAAAAGATGTCATTAAAATCCTCTAAATTTCTTGTAGAATTCAGCTGTGACACCATCATGAGCTGGGCTTTTCTTTGTAGGTAGAGGGTTTTTTTAACATTTTCAATTTCATTGAATGACATTGGGTTATTCAGAATGTTTATGTCTTCTTCATTCAACTTTTGTAATTTATATGTATTTAGAAATCTCTCCATTTCTTCTGGTTTTTTTTTCCATCCTATGAGAAAGATTTTGGATGTAGGTATTGATGATCTTCTGAATTCTTATAGGATCTGTAGTGATTTTGTCCTTTTCGTTCCTTATTGCATAAATTTGATTTTTTTCTTTTGTTTTTTAGATAAGGTTAGGGGCTTATCAATTTTATTTGTTTGTTCAAAGAACCAACTCTTTAATTTTTTAATTGTTTATTTTTGTCTCCACTGCATTAATTTTTTCTCTTGTCTTTACAATTTCCTGCCTTCTTTGGGCTTGACTTGCTCTACTTTTTCTAAAAGCTTGAGGTGCATCATTAGATTGTTTATTTGGCCTCATTCTGTTTTCCTGATGTAAGAATTTACTGTTATAAATTTCCCTCATAAGCTTTCATTGCCTCTCACAGCTTCCATTAAGTGGAATCTCCATTTTCATTTAACTGTATATAGTGTTTAATTTCATCTGTGGTCCATTGGGTATTCAAGATGGTTGTATTTAATTTCTATGTGTTTTTATGATTACTTTTGGAAATAATTTCTACTTTCATTGCACTATGGTCAGAAAATAATGGGATAATTTCAGTTCCTTTGAATTGATTTAAACACACTCTATGTGCACTACTGAGTCTATTTTGGAGAATATTCCATGTGTATTTGTATTCTAATGCCATTGGGTGGACTGCTCTTTAAAAGGCTACTAAGTCCATTTCTTTACAAGTTTTGTTTACTACTTTTATCTCTTCCCTGACTTTTTGCTTGGTTGACCTATCTCTTTGTGACAATTGGGTGTTAAATTAGAATTAGAATTGTGTTACCCATTAGAATTGTGTTATCGATCACTTAATTTTTCATGAATGTTAAAATGTGTCATACTCTTTGGTGCTATCACACTGGGTGCACATATATTTATGATTGATATCTCTTTGTCTTGCAGTTTGCTCATGACAAATATGTGGAGACCTTCTTTGTATTTTGTAATCATTCTTTGTTTGAAGTTGACATTGTCAGCAATCAGAATAGCTTGCTCATGACGAGTATGTGGAGACCTTTTTATCTTTTAATCATTCTTTGTTTGAAGTTGACATAGTCAGCTGTCAGAATGGCTCCCTTTTCTTTTTCCTGGGCCGCTGCAGCATAAAGTACTGTTTCCTATCCTTTGACTTTCAGCCTATCAATTTCCCTTATGCTTAAATATGTTTCTTCTATATAGCATTTTGTTGGAATTTGGTTTTTTGATCTACCCTGCCAATCTGTTTCTTTTTATTGGTGAAATAAGGCCATTAACACAGGTGGTTATAATTGTTATGTATTGGCTTATTTTTCATATATTATTGTCCTGCTGAAATTTCCATGATTTTCTCCTCTGTTTAATTGCTTGCCTTTCTATTGCTGTTCTTGAACTTGTGGTCATTATTTTCTCTGTCTAGAACATCGGTACTCTTCATAGGGTTGATTTGGTGGTCATGAATTCCTTCAGTTATTCTGATCATGGAAATACTTTATCTCTCTATTAAACTTGTACATAGTTTTTCAGGGTATATCAATCTGGGTTACAAGTTGTTTCCTTTCAAGACTTGAAATATTTCACCTCAAGCTCTTGATTTAGTAGTTTGTGTTGAAAATCTGCCATGATTCAGATGTGTTTTCTATTGTAGGTAGAACTATTTCTTCTGACAGCTTTTATTTTTTTTTTTATTTTATTGAAGTACAAATGTCAATCAGACAGTTTCAAGACACCTTAACAATACAGATTCGATAAATTAATACATTGCAAACTGTTTTCATAACGTTTTGGTATTGTACAAGGTGCATACATGATATTATATTTACAGATATTATTTTAGCAGGTATCTCTTATCAGTGAATTAAGAGTGTAGCTGCTCAATTATCTTATTTTTATACCTGAATTATATCAAAAATTCAATAATTATTTTCCTAGTGGATGACTGTCGTACTAGAAGCCGACATAATATCCTGTCCAACCACCATTAGTGCAGATCTTGCCTCTCATAGAATTATGTAGAAGCACAGCATTATCTATCCCAACTGTACTGTCTATACACACAGATCATGATTTTTTCTTGACAGCGCGGCCAACTCCACCATCTTCCTCCATCCCGACAGCTTTTAATATACTGTTCTTTTGTTGAATTTCTCAAATCTTCAGTATTATGATCTAGGTGGAGAATTAGTTTGATTATGGCTAATTGGAGGTTATATGCCTCACTAAATGTATGTGGGATCCTTTTCTCAAGCTTGGAAAATCTTTTCTTCTACTACTGTAAACAGTCTTCTTATGTAGTTGATGTTGACTCCTGCTGTTTTTTTGACACCTAATAGTCTATTCTTTCATTTGAATAATGTTGCAGTTGTTGAATTGTTATCCTTGGTTCCTTATTATTTTTAAGAGATATTTGTTCAAAAGGAATTCCCAGCATTCAATGGAATTATTAATTTCTTGAATATCTGTTTGAATGTGTTTCATGAATTCTAATTCTGTCCTGTGCTGTTTGTTCAAGGTTTCCATCATGTTTTCTATTCCACTCTATTTTTTATATATGTCTCCTTTAGATGTGCTGAGCAGTTCATGCATGATTTTTGTCATTTCTTTTTTTACCTGAGAGATGATATCAGATCTTATTTCTTCTATAGCCTAATGGACTTGTTTCTTTGCTTCAGTTGATATCATTTTAGGAAATTTCATGTCCTTGTGTCATGATTTTGTTCTTGGTGGGCTGGAGGCCTGCTATTTTCTTATTTTCCTTTGATTTTGACATTTTTGAAGCTTTCAATGTTCACCCAGTCTCAGCATCAATAAGTCATCCGTGAAATGCAAATAAAAACAAAACTGAGATACCATCTCCTTATGTGGGTAGGGTAGGCTCTGGCTATGCAGTGTTCAGTATGGCTTCAACAGAGTGAGGGGTTGGGATCACTCAGCTCCGAAAGACTCCAAGAATGATTGGGGTAGGCCAAAGATCTGCAAGACAGCTGAAATAGTGGGGCGGCAGGGCTTACTAGGGACCCATAGCAGTCCAGTGTCAACCTGCTGTCTGTGATGTTTGAAGAGGCAGGCCACAGCTCATGAAGTTCCCATAATGGTAATGAGGGCAGGGTGTCTCTTTCCTCTGTGGCTCCATAATCTCCTTGTTCAGAAAACTTGGAGCTCAACTGAGTTTTATGCTGTTACAGTACAGGTTCTCCTATGTCCTGAGTCTTCACTGACCTTGAAAGGCTAGGGCCAAAATCTTGGCTGGCCTTGTGGTTCTTATATTTCTCCAACTCTGATTTGTGAACTTAGGTTGTTAACCTTCCAGAAGAAAAGCTGATTAGTATCCTGCAGCAAATGTCATTCACTTTGCCTTACCTGACTCAATTGATTTTAGTTGTTGTTGTACGTTTCCTTTTGTATTTCTGCTTTTTGCTTGTTACACTCAGGAGACTACACGATATCTACACATGTGTGTCTGGTTTATTTCACTTATGTATATGTTCAAGTGGCATCCACTTCAGTATAAATGTATCAAACTTATCATTCTTAATAGCTGAGTAATACTCCATTATATAGAAATACCACATCTTTTTTAAACCATTCCTCATGTGATGGACATCTTGGTTGTTTCCAAGATTTTGATATCACACATTGCACTGCTATAAACATAGGTACACATATATCTCTATGATACAATGTTTTCAGTTCCTTTGGGAAAATTCCCAGTAGGGGGATAGCCAGCTTGAATGGGATTTCTAGTCCTCCTCTTTTGAGGAGTCTCCACACTGACCTCCACAATGGTTGTACCAGTCTACATTCCCACAGGCAGTGGAGAAGTGTTCCCTTTTCCCCACAACCTCTCCAACATTTATTGTTGGTTGATTTCCTTATGATAGCCATTCTATCTGGAGGGAGATGGTATCTCAGTTTTGTTTTTATTTGCATTTCACGGATGACTAGCGATGTGGAGCATTTTTTCATATATTTATTCGCTTCTATAATTTCGTCCTCTAAGAAGTATGTATTCATCTCAGATGCCCATTTCTGAATTGGGTCTTTAAATTTGAGGGCCCTGTTATATCTTAGTTCTTTATACATTCTAGACCATAAACCTCTGTCAGATTGCTTATTAGTTAGGATTTTTTCAATTTGTGTGTTGTCTTTTGACTTTGTTGACAATTTCTTTTGACATGCAGAAGCTCCTTAAGAAGAGTTGATCCCAGTTGTTCATTATTTCAAGTGCTTCCCATGCAAATATGTCTGTTCATGAACTGTTTACCTACCCCTATGTCTTCAAGCGTTCCTCCTACTTTCTCTTCCAAGATTGAGTGTTTCTCTTTTAATGTTTAGATCTTTAATCCATTTTGACTTTAACTTAGTGCATGGTGATAGAGCTGGGTCAAGTTTCAGTTTTTGGCATGTAGAAAGCCATGTTTTCCAGCCCCATTTGTTAAAGAGGCTATCTTTCCTCCAGTGAGCTTGTGTAGCCCCTTTGTCGAAGATCAGATGGCTGAGTGTGATTGTAGATGCTTCTGCGACTTCTAATCTATTCCATTGATCCTCAGGTCTATTTTGTTGCCAATATCATGTTGATTTTATCACAGTGGCTTTGTAGTATAATTTCAAGTCAGGAATTGTTATGCCTCCTGCCTTGTCTTTATTGGCCAAGATTGCCTTTGCTATTCTAGGTTGTTTGTGGTTCCAAATAAATTTTAGGAATGATTTCTCTATATCTGGGAGGTATGTTGGTGGCAGTTTTATAGGGATTGCATTAAATCTGTACAGCAATTTTGGGAGTATGGCCATCTACACAATGTTGGTTCTTCCTATTCAGGAGCATGGAATATCTATAGTGTTCCTGGGGAGAGTCATGGAGAGAAAACTTTCTCTCAGGCTCTCAAGGAGACCAAACTGGTCAAGCACTGGTCGTGACTCATCCACATGGATGACACAGACAAAGGATCTACAAATAAGGTACAGGACTACAAGAAAAACCCTGAGGGGACTTCACTGACCTCATAAGAAATATAAAGTACATGTGTTGGTATATAAGTCTTGCTCTATCTAGGTCTTAACCATCCAGCAGAAAAGTATAAAAATGAAGTATACATCGCGGGGCCATAATATTAAGCTGAGGTGTACATGGCTATGGTCGACAACTTCTTCAAATATCTCATTATTGTTGTGAAATGCTGGACTATGTTGGATTGTGTTGTCGAGTTCAACCACCTACATTAGTTGAATGATAATGGAGTGCCCATCTCTGACAGGTGTAGACAAAGGAAGGGGTATAGAAAGGAAGAATCATGATATGTGTGTATGGATGGTACAGTTGGGACAGATAACGCCGTGCTTCTACATAATTCAAGAGAGGCAAGATTTGCACTAATGGTGGTTGGACAGGATATTATGTCGGCTTCTAGTGCTATGGACAACCGCTAGGAAAATAACAAGGTACAAAGTATTAATTATTGAATCTTTGATGTAATTCAGGTATAAAAATTAAGATACGCGAGGAGCCGGGCGTGGTGGCGCATGCCTGTAATCCCAGCCCTTGGGAGGCTGAGGCAGGAGGATTGTTATGAGTTCGAGACCAGCCTGAGCTACAAAGTGAGCTTAAGGCCAGCCTGAACTGCATAGGGAGACCCTGTCTCAAAAAGACAAAAAAAAAAAAAAAAAAAAAAAA
>PVKA01047030.1:0-14539 GCA_004027165.1 Ctenomys sociabilis | reverse complement strand
CAAGGAGACTATGGAGCCACAGAGGAATGGGATCGAAGATGTATAGTGTTCCTAAGGAGAGGCACATAGAGAGAAAACTTTCTCACAATAAAAGATAGTGCCCTGGGCAAGATCTTAGTCTGTTCCCCACACCTATCCAAAGAAAACAGGTGTTAATACCTTTCCAGAAGGCTACAGAAGGATTAAGAGTCATTATTCTTGGCATTCATCTGTGGCCTAGCTCTAATAGTTGTGATTTCATTCATCTTAAAAACATTAAATATAAAAATGGAAACAGGAACCCTTGAATCTGGCTACAAATTTTCTTTTCAAAGGGCAGCTACACTGCCTCCAATACTCTGACCTGTTTGTTGTTAACTACCTTCCTGGTAGTTAAGCTTCAAATTTTTAGGTATTAGTCACTAATGCCACAAAGTCCTTCCAGGAGTCTGTAGCCATGACTAATAGCACCAAGAATAAGTCCCAGAACTCTCAGGTTATCAGTCAGGCCCAAATTTACTTCTGAGGAAGCCGATAAAATGGTGCTCCTTTACGCCCAAGCTCTGGCTCTTGAAGGGCAGCCACCGATATCCAGCGAAAAGCACATATTCTGTCATCTAGTCTTCGTCAACCCACTATATATCAGATGTCACCAAATGCCTCATTTCATATGAAAAACTGTAGCTCAGAGAGAACCCATGACTTGTTCTAGGTCACAAAGCTAACCGAAGCAGATCTAGATTCCAGTGGCATCCCTACCACCAATAGTTACATAACCTCCGGCATTCAATTTTCCTTTTATTTTTTTGGCATCACTCAGGATCTGAGATTGACACCTGGGCCCTTACACTGAGCTGTATCACCAGCCCTTTTCATACTTTTTAATTTTTGAGACAGGTCTTGCTAAGTTGTTAAGGGAGGGTTTGAAGTTGTGTTCCTTCACCTTCAGATTCCAGAGTCCTGGGATTGCAGTTGCACTTCTGCACACTTGCCTCTGGACCTGATCTGTTAACTTTGTACAGGCTCAGTTTTTTCTTTGGAAGATAAAGACCATTCGGACCACATAAAGGGGTTTCTGAGGACTGCATGAGATACTGTAGAGTGTCTAGCAAGTGTCAATATATGCTAGTTTTATACATTAAAAAAGATGAGTTTGATATCATTTTCACAGATTCACAGAGTTTAAAATAATAAAAGTCACTTAAAAAAAAAGAATACCATGTCTGCACCTTGTACAACAAATAATCACTAAGAAAACACTATACAATGTATTAATTATTAAATCTGTTCAACTAGTATGATTTGAAACTGTCTCATTGCTAGTTGTTCTTCAATAAAATTATGAAAAAAAGACCAAGATGATAAATCAAGACTTATAAAACTAAAAATGTAACTTTTGTATCTGACAAGGTCAGTCAAATGCCCTCAAGATTTGCCCTGGAACCCTGTACAGCACCTGTGGATCTTCTGTGAATGTCAGCCATGTGCATGAGTCATGGCCATTGCTTGACCAATTTGTTCTCTGTGAAAGCCTGAGAGAATGTTTTCTCTCCATGTGACTCTCCTTAGGCACACTCTATGTCATTGATCATTTTCCTCTGTGGCCTCATAATCTCCTTGATCAGAAAATTTGTTACACAACTTGAGTTACATAATGTTACAGTATAGATTCTCCTATGTCCTGAGTCTTCATTGACCTTGAAAGGTTAGGGCCAAGATGTTGGCTGTCCTTGAAGCCCTTCTTTTTCTGTAATTTTTGGTCTGCAAACTTAGGTTGTTAATCCTCCAGGAGAGAAGCTTATTATTACCCTACAACATATGCAGTTGGCTTTCACCTCACTATGCCTCTAAATATCAAACATCTTAGACATAACATGGAACATGTATTTTCCATCAAGTATTGATATGTGAAACCTTAATTCCCTACAGAATATGAAGAAAAAAATTTTAAAAATACATAAATATTCTAAAAATATGAATAAACAATTGCATGTTTTTGTTTCACTGTGTGTTTTCTATCTGCTTCTCTCTGCATTCATTTTCACTACCATGTCTTTCTTGATTCCCAGAACTGTTTTTCTCACTTTGGAATATAGGTTTTTCTTTCCACCTCTTGACTCTACTATTATAGTCATGGATAAGCTAATTTTACCTTGTCACAGCACCATGAAATTCTTCTTTCCTTTGTGCTGAAAGTTCTCTACATTTGAAAGCTTAATAGACTGGTCAATTATGGTGTGCTATAATTTATTGCCCTTTATTAACTACAGATTTTGGAACTCTTCTGGATACTGTTTCACTTTCAGACCTTGTTCTGTGTTTTGCAAGGTCTTGCTCTTCATTTGTTTGTGTGTCTATTTGTTTGTCTCTCACTAGGACAGTAAGAAAAACTGAGCAGAAAATTTTGACAGCTGCCATTTTCATGCAGAAGAAAGAAAAAGGAAAAATTTATGGTCCACCTTACAGTATATCTCTACTTTGTGCCAGTTTGTCACGTTATCTCACGTATGGTCAATATTTCACAGTCATGTTTATTTTCTACATTTTACCTTATTGTATCTCTTTGCTCAACATTTAAATACCCATGCAACTGTTTCTCCCCCATCTTTCTGTCCATGCACTAAATCAATGTTCCTTTTAAGCTCTTTTTTGGGATCCATGGTTATGTAAAAGTCAGCTCTCCTTCGTGATTAGATAGCTCTACGTTGTGCTAACTAAAAGTGTCAGAAAACTAATTTATGTGATATATTAAAGTGACAGAAAATAAAAGCACCTTAGGCATATTCATTTCATGTGGTATACAGATTTTCAAAATAAAAATCTTTGCTTCAACTTGGTACCCTCAAGAGTATTGGATACTGTGTGGTTATTAGGACCTTCATGCATCATTAATTTCCTGGCAAGAAAATGATGAATATCCCTGCAGGAGTACTTGAATGCACTTAAGAAAAATTGTAGAGCTAAGGAAACTTTTGACTTTATCACCAACTGTGGGCTCCATTTAAAGTAAATAGTAAGTTTATATACAAATTCTGATAAGTCAAAAAATACAATCTGTGCAAAGCCTACTGGGAAGACAGACTCAAATATTATAGCACATTTCCTAATGCAGTCAACAACTCTATGCTTTTTGAAATTCCATATGGAAAAGTTTTTTATGTATTTAGTATATTTAATATTCATATGTAGATGAAACCACATTTGCTGTTTAAAATCTTCACAATCAACTCTCCTTATATAGTTCTGCGTATGCTTTTCCTTTTTTGGGTTAAATTTTAGACATGCTTATGAAGGAACATTTTCCGTTTTATGAGAAACTACAGCATTGGCTTATTTCAGTTGACGGGCTAACAGACATTGAACCCAAAAGTCTCCAAGGAAGCAACATTTATTGACGGTCGTGTTTGGGGTTCAAAGTGTAAGACCCAAACAGAGTAGGAATGCCCAAGTTACTGATCGTTTGTGGATTTACTGTTTTAGTTAGGATTTTAAGTGTTGTTAATAGCTTCAGGAAAAATATAAGCAGTAGTCTAAGCAACAAGTCTCTTGTAAGAACTAACTTTAAAATAATTTTGCTTTTAAGGAACAGTGTAAAAATGTTCAGCAAAACAAAAAAAAAATGATACAATTAAGACCCATTTCAAGATCATTTTCTTCCAGACATTTTTAAAGGCCAAAACAATATTTAATATAGAAATGATTAGAAAACTTTTAAAGAAAGCGTGACATGAAACCATCCCAAATATTCTTGGAATTTCTACCTGATGGGAAAGATGGTAGTTAAGCTATAGGGAAATATATTTTGATTTTCTTTTAGTCAATTTTTGCAACAATGGTTGCTCACTAAAATATGATGAAAGCATTTCCTGTTCTCAAATAATTGGAATCAACTGTAATGTGAGCAACAGAAAGCAAATAAAATTCCAGTTGTAGAAAGTTGGTAAAAGTAATTTAAATTCACAAAACTCGTTATTTTTGAGTTTGGGTTCACATCATCAAGTACAATACTTTTCATTTTAATTCTGTAGGTCTCTTTCACATTAGTTGGATTACACTAGCCATAGGCATCAGCACAAATTTTCATGACACTAACAAAATTTATTGCCCTAGGACTGAAAATGTACAAAAATTGACAGAAAATTAACCTCTTTGTCTTTATGACTCTTACTTAGTGTTAAACACTATCATACAGTAAAATGAATGCAGGAGGTTTTCTTTGGGTGAGATGAAATAGAGTATTAGAGTTACAGACATGTGCATACCCATATTTATAGGAATGAAGTTCATAACAGCTAATCTTTAGAAGCAGCTTAAATGTCATCAACAGACAGATGAATGGGTAAATAAAATGCATTTACACATAGTGCAGGAGTACTCCTCCATAAAGAAAGAAAATTGAGACATCTGTAAAAAAAAATCAGGCATATTTTGAGATCACAGTGTTAAGTAAAATAAATCAGGCATGGATGCTCAAGCATTGCATGGTTTCTCATAAATAAATACTCATGTAAGTAAAGTTTTATTATTAATAAAGAACAAAATAAAAGACAATACGTAGTACTAAGAAGATAGATTTTTTTCGTTTTGCATGCAGTTCATTTTTCATTCATTTAGCAAGAATTCAACATTCATTGATTAATGATTGTGATTGGTAATTTTAAGTGTTAACTTAAGTAGACTGAGAGATACCCAGATTGCTGCTTCAGCATCATTTCTTGCTGCCCCTGTGAGGCTGTTTTGCAGGAGATGGTCTCGTGATCTGAGAGACAGGTCCTTTCATCCACTGTAAGCAGTCACCACCTGTGGGCTGAGGGTTCAGAGCAAAGTATAAGGCAAAGGGAGTCAAATTCACTTGTTCTCAACTGCAGCGGGAACATCACCTTCTGCTCCTGGATGTTTGAATTCAGGTTCTCTGGCCTTTGGATTCTGAGACCTGGAACAGACACACCTGTCCCTTGCCTGCGTTCTCAGGCTTGCACTGTGCCCCAGTAGTTTCTCCCCTGGTTCTGAGTTGTGAGGCCTCTGCATGTTGACTAGACAACGCTGCTGGCCTCCTGGTTCTCAGCAGATGGCCTGTGTGGGCCTTCTCCACCGTGAAGCCATGTGAATACTTTCCCTTAATAGATCACCTCATACACATGCTGGTGTTTGTGTACATACAGTCATGTGCGCATACATACGCATACATTTTTATACCTATGTAATTGAGGCATGTGTGTGTGTGTGTGTCTACACAATCTTTTCTAAGCACAATTGTAGGCACTCAAGAACACAGAGGTTAATTTTTAATGATTTTAAATGAATCTATAAATAGGGCTTAATAATTAAAATTACCAAAAATGTATTTATTCATTATTTTCCTTTAAATGATTTCACTATTCTCATGTATATTTTAACACAAACAGATCTATGTAGATTTTACTTTTTACCAAGTGCTAAGACACGCTGTGTCACCCTCTGTCATCCTACTTGGTCTGCTCCTCTCTTCATTGGTGTGAGAAAGCCCAGACACAATTTGAAGCCTTCAGAGTTCACACAAAACACTCCCTGAAACCCCAACAAAATTGCAATAAAAGGAAAGGAGAGCGTGCTTTCTTTCACCTGCTTGCTCCAACCTCAGGGCTTCCCTCTTTCATTTTAAGCACATTGCCTTTGTAATTGAACTAATTTCCATTGCGCTCTAAGTGTTTCTAACCAGCCTTTCATGTTGTTTTGTTGTTTCACTTTGAAGCACAATTTTAAAACATAATTTAACTGTATCAATTATTTATTATAAAGAGTGTGGTCAATATAGAAAAGTTTTTAAAAATGCAATAATACTTCCTTCTAGGTTTTCAGTATAATTTAACAAATTCTCATCGTGCTCCTACATTTGGTTCCAGGAAAATTATAAAAACAAAATCCAATTAAATTGGACAGCTGAATATTATATTGGATATTTCAGATATCGATATAGATACAGAACACCCAGCTAAATTTGAACGTTAGAGGAATAGCAAGTACTAGTTTAATATAAGTGTAGGGGCTGGGAAGATGGCTCAGTAGAATAAGTGCTTCCCCAGCAAGGGCAAGGGCCTGAGTTCAATCCCCAGTTCAGCAAAAAAAAAAAAAAAATATATATATATATATATATATATATGTATATATAAGCATATATAAATTATAAATATGAGCATAAACTAAAAGAGTATTCATCATTTATACAAAGGTCAATTTAATTTGTGTCTTATCTTTAATTTGACAATCTTATATATAATAAAATATACAAATTATTTGAAAATGAAAATTATATTTCATATTTAACCAAATTTTAATTATGGCTATAATAATAATGATGTATATGTTGATTCTTTTTCTTTTATAGTGATGTATTTCAAATTCATTTGGAAGCATCAGCACACCAGATATTTTACTACACTTTTTTTTTCTGTGTGAAATGTTATCTGAGTAGGTTTTGCTAATACATGCTTAAGTATTTCATCATTTATCTACAAGATTCCTCTCTACCATTTTATAAATTGTCGTACTTTTAAGCATTGACAGTAGTGTCATCCACATGCACTGTCTTTTCTCCAAGGATTATCTGACCATTTTCCTTCGTCATTACCTCTTCTTGGCATTCTAAATTTCAACAGCTTTCAGGATGATACACTTTCTTTTGTGAAATCTTGAATGCTTTATAAGATTTTAAATTTTCGTATCCATCCACTATTTGCTTTATATTTATTAGTTCAGAAACACCCTATAAAAAACAAGAAACCAGCAAAAAACAGTATTTAGCTCCAAGGTCAGGAAGGTATTTGTTTTAAACAAGGAGGAATGTTGACAAGGAATAAATTTCATTTAAAGAGAAATATATGCTGATTTCTTTTTCTGAGCATTATCAGTGGTAAGACTTATCCTTCCTTCCAAACCTTCATAGTCTGGTTTTCAAAATTTAATAACATTACCAAAGAACTCTTCATGCATCTACTGTTGACAGTCTCAGGATCTTTACAGAATTTTCTAAGTGCATAAAAAAGGGAGAGTTTCTGGGGGTGTGCAGAGTCATGTGATGTTTGACCAGAATACCCAGGGAAACAGTGAATTTCTGGACATATGTAATAGTTTTTTGACTTTGAGTCTCCTGTGTAGTTCAGGATGAGCTGGAACTCTAGGAAGCACACTATGTAACCCAGGCTTGTGCCAACACCTGTGGCAGACATAAATATATTTATATGTTTGTACATTTGTGTGTGTGTTTGTGTATGTGTGTGTTTCTGCTTCAGTTCGAATATATGTAGACATTATCTTATCTGTCATAAAAGCATATTGTTCTTTTAAACTAGTAACATACTTAATCATGTAATTCAGCTTTCCATTTTGTAGAATAATACCTAACACCAGCACATTAAAGAAGGAAAGGTTTAATGGACTCAGGTTGTTCCTGTTATCACTAGCTCCAAGACAGAAACATCATGAAGGTAGGCCATGGAGGCACAGAGTTACTCAGCTTGTGGTACCCAGGAAGTGAGCAGGGAAGTGATGCTAGCGAGGACCAGGCAAAGGAGTGTAAAGTGCCCCCAAATCACACATTGGTGAGCCCCTCAGGCATACCCAGGTGCATGCGTTACTTATACATCGTAATTAACAATCACAGTGTATACTGTGTTGATTGACACACAGATACATTTCCTTCAATCATGCTGAGGCTTCAAATGAAACTGAAAACAAATTCATAATTCCACTTAGCATAAAAGATAAATTCCTCTTGTAAGAGATGCTGTAACCCTTTCCACAAAGTCTCAACAGTTCCAATGTTTTTCAAAGTTCAAGCCCAAGTCTCTGTTGAGACTCAAGGGAAACTTTTAACTGTAAGCCTAAAATAAAAAAAAAAAAGAAATCAATTTACATAATCCCAAGGTACAGTGGCACCGGGTAAATATTCCTATTTCAGATAGGGTTGGTGGCTAGAAAATCAGAACCCAGCAAGACCAACGCCCATCAAGTACCTAAGAATTCCTGTACCCCCATATCTGGTATCCAAGGCACATGGTGGTAAATGTGATTTCCAAAGGGCTTGGGGGGTCGCGCCTCTACAGCTTAGCAGTGCAGGCCACAAGACCTCTCTCTGAAACTGGCTACCCTTGTGCTCTGTCGCTTCCCTTGGGGACAATCCATGCTGCTGTCATCTCTAACTTCCTTGCGTCTCTTCTCCATCTTTGGCTTCACGGCCCCAGATTTAGGCACTTCCCCAGTTCCCACACATTGCCTGGTCTCACAGACATTACAAGGAAATGTGAGTACAAGTCTCCTGACCCCACATTAAGCACAGAAGCCTGATAAGTGGAGAGAGTGGAGGAGATTTTTCATTCTGGATCCTAGTAAAAGTGAAATCACATGCAAAATGCCAAGATTTATTATCAGTGGAAGTAGCCACGCACCCTGGAACTATAGATTCAACATAACTTAAGCATCTAAATGGCTTAGCAGAGTGAAATAAATCCCCCAAAACTAATGCCTTAGACTGCTGCACACCTAAGGCTATGATGACTGAGGTCCTGCTGTTTTCTCAGACACTCTCACATCCTTTTTCTTCTTGTCCTTGTACAAAGTACTTGGTTTCTTTTTTAATGCCCGTGATACCTTCAGTACCCATACAGCTTTTAGGCCCAACTTCACACATGACACCTTTTGGTGAAAAAAATGTAAGTTTCTCAATTTTTTCTGCTTGATCTTTTGCCTCTGATTCTGACTGTAAACTAACTACAAGCAATTAGCCTTACCCCTGCTACAGTCTGAATGTTGGGGTATCTTGAAATTTCCCCCCACCAGATTAATTAGTATGCGGCCCTTAATTTCAGCTTCCTGGAAAGACTCATGAGATAGGCAAAATGTAGATATGCAAATTCTCCCGTAATGGAAGATACATGGCCTTTAGTCCAACTACCAAAGCAGTCCTCGATTCTGACTAAGCTTTCTGATCCCGGCCTGCAGCGCCCCCTGCCCTGTCAGCACTGTGGTCATCTCAGCTCCGACTACAATCACCCCGAGGCTCTGCTTAGAGCGTTCTAGTGCTTTTCTAGCCTGCAGCTGCAAACCTTTCCAAACTCCTCCTCTAAAAGTTACAAAAGCATCTAAACCACATGGTCAGATTAGTTACAAAAATTTCCCCACTTCTTCAGTGGTGATTGTCTCTATCAGCCACTTTCTCATCGTTGGACACAGCACACAACAGCCACAGCTTAAAGGAGAAAGTGTTCAGTTGTTTACATTGTCGTTTTGTGATCAATGACTCCAACACTAAAATGGCCTGGAAGGACGTGGAAAAGCAAAGCTGCTCATTCACGGTAGCCACAAAGCAGAGCAGAGGAATAGTAACAAGTAGAGATAGCCAAGGGACCATGCATAGTACCAAGGGCATGGCTCCATGGCCAACCCAGAGTGTGGTCCCCTAATCTGCTAGGAATTCAACAAAGCTTGCACAGTGCTGTTCAGAAAGGCTGTTGTTCCATCAGTCTTCTACTGGTGGATACACAGGCAATTTTGAGGACTTTAATTTAAATTTTAGTCATTCTGAAGAAGCCAACAAGGAGGTCTTACAGCTTTGCCATTATAGGACTGGATTTTCACGAAGGTCACATTTTCATCTGTTTCGTCCCCTCTACACTCAGCTTATCAGGCTTCTGTGTTTAATGTCAGTTTTGTATTTATAACGTGCTCTATAGCTTTGATCGGTACATTTAAGTTTTAAGCAAAAAGGAGTTCTTCTGGATGAGTCAGATCATCTAAAGAGAATATTCTGTTAATGCTACAATAAGCATTCCATGTGTATTCTAATGTCTAGAACCTTTTCACATTGCTACACTTGGGTGCCAGGTAAGGTGAGGAAATACGGCTCTCATTTCAGGTGTGTGCATTCATGCTATGTTAGTGACAATAAAAGAGTGGACAGTGTGCTGGTAATTATAAACCTCTGATGGGCTATCACAAAAATGCATAGATTTTGAAGTTTGAGAAATATTTGTTCTTTCTCTCCTTCCTTCTTTCCTTCCTTCCTCTCTTTCTTTCTTCTCCTCTGTCTCTCTGTCTCTCTCTCCTAATTTATTTAGTTTTACATTTTCAGGAACTGCAACCAGGTCTTTTCACTGAGCTACATTCCTAATCCCTTTGTACTTTTTTGTTTTGAAACTGCACGCCATGAAATTGCCCGGACTGGGCTCAGCTTGTGATCCTCTTGTCTTGTCTATTTAGTTGGGAGCCCCAGCTTGAGCCAATGTCCAACCATCCATGAACTTAAATTAGCATATACAGTGCTTGTTTTCCCTTGTTCTAATAAAATGATGAGTAATATTGATTAATCTACAAGTATTCAAGAAACCAACTATTGATCTGTAGAAAACCACTGCTTTCTTTTTATCTGTCTTATTTGGTATTGGTGGATTTAATGTCAGCTCTAGTAGTTTTCTGGGACTACTATAACTATACCTCAAAGACTAAGCAGCTTGAGCACCAAAGATTTAGATTTTCACTGTAGGGCTTGGAAACCCAAATAAAGGGGTTATCAGAGTTGGTCTGTCCCAGGCCTCTCCCTTGACTTGCATTTGGTTGCCTCTGTGCTGGCTTTGCGTAGTGTCACAGTTCAGGCTGTCATACCAAAGCTAGGCAGTGTGTTCTTAGGGTTTTTTGTTTCCTGTTCGTGAAAAATATAGTCTGCAATTTCTCCCTTTATCTGTCTCCCCCTGCTTCCTCTCTTCTTCCTTGCCTTCCTGCCTTTTACTGCCTTTACCGCAGAGTCTGTTGGTTTGTTTGTGTGTCTGTTTGTTTTTTAAGGATACACTGGTCTCATGATTTGGGCAATGTCTATTTCTCTTCTGTTTTCTAGAAGAGATTATATAAGGCTGTTGTGTATCTGTTCTTTGAAATTTGAAAGAATCAGGGCTGGCCAGATAGATCCACAGACTAAAGCACCTGCTCGGGCAGAGTGTAGCTGCTAGGGTTCGATCCCCACCAGCCATACCAGCCCCACCACCAAGGTGCACTGAGTCTGTGATTGAGACAGGATGTGGTGGTGCACGCCTGTAATCCCAGCACTCAGGAGGATGAAAACATGAGAATCACTACGAGTCCAAGCTAGTAGTGAGACTCTGTGCATCTGTATACCCTGTCCTAAATTCATAAAAAATAGGAACAGAAATTTGAAAGAATCTCCCTGAGGTGTTTCAAAGAATTTCTCCATGTCAATGATATTCATGAATGTGTTGCTAATGCTTCACATTTCTTTACTATTTGTTAGTCAAACATAGTGGTGTCACCTCCCTCATTTTCCATCACAGTATTTTGAATCTGCTGATATTTATTCCTGATCAATAAAGCTAGAAGTATATCTGTGATCGCAATTATCCCAAAGCATCACATTCAGTTTCATTGCTTTTCTTTATGGATTTACTGATTTTTTTGGATTTTTAGAGAAGGGTGTACAGGATGTTCAGGGTCTCACTACTAGATTGGATTTGTAGTGATCCACCTGTTAATAGGCTCCCAAGCACAGGGATTATAGGCCCATGCCACCCTGACCAGTCCCTAGATTTGCTTTTTTATCCCATGATTTATTGATTTACACTCTTGTTCAATATTCTCTTCATTTCAACTTTGATCTTTAATATTCTCTTTCTTCTTTTTAAATTTGTCCTTAGTTTGATCTTCCTTTCTTGTTTCTTAGAGTGCATGCTGCACTATTGATTTGAAGCTGCTCTTGTGTAGTACAGGTGTTAACTGATATATGTACTTCCCTAGGAATTTGTACTTAATGGTATTCCACACATTTTGATATGTTGTGTTTTTATTTTCATTTAATTCAATATGCTTACTAATGTTCTTTCTGATATTTTTCCCTTAGCCTGTGTGTTGGGTGAACGTGTAATATTTGTTTGCTCAACAGAGAATTTTCACATATCTTGCTGCTATTGATTTCTATTGTGTTCAAGAAGCACATTTGTTCTAGTTGCATCCTTTAAATCTATTGAGGCTTATTTTATAGCTCAGAATATGCTCTATAGCTCAGAGTACAGTCGACCTATGTAAGGTTTCCTGTGAATTTGAAAAGCAAAATCATTTTGCTACTCTGGGTCGAAGTGATCTATGTCATACCATTATTATATAATGTGTGCTATACTTCAACACAAATATGTCAGTATGAACATACATACCCATACATGCCTGTCAGGCTAGTTGGCCGGGTTCAAACTTTCTATATGTTAAGTTACTTTCTGCATTCTTATTCTATAAGCTATTAAGAGTGCATAACTGAAAATCTTCATCACATTTGTGAATTTACTTGTTTCTCTTCAAGGTTCTAATAATTTTATTTCATATATACACACACACACACACACACACACACACACACACACACACATACATATGCTCTATTGTTAACCATGATATTTAAATGTTTAAGAGACCTATGTTTTCTTGACTAACTGAATCACGTCACATTAGAAAATGAACTTTAAAAATTTCTCTAGTACTATTCTCTGCTGTGATATTTACTATTTTGGATATTAATAGCCATTCTTTTGAGGATTAAAATTAACTTACAATTTAATCTGAGATACATCCATTAAAAGCATCTTCATCAGCATTGGGAATTATCAAACATTCATTTGATAGGCAAAACATTATCTTATTGTCATATTGTATGTTTATTTACTAATTTCAGTATCATTTTGTGTTTGCTTTAGGTTTCATAAATTTGTTAATCTTCTATTCATGTTTGAGTATTTATAGGTAAAAGTTCAATATTATCCAATTTATTTGCTTTGTTATTTACCATCTAAGAATCGTGACTGAAGATATCCTTTTATTAGTGTAGTGGCTTTTTATATCTCTGTAGCCCTAAAATTTTATTATATTTAGTTAGGTAAATTTGTGATTTTTCTCTGTGATCTATTTCTTTCCATATCTACTTTCACATGATAAAATTAGCTAAATGTCATTTTCTAAATTTTTCAAACAATTATTTTATCCACTAGGACCCTGAATTCTGTAAAGAAAAGTTATTTCTAGTAGCCACACAACTTATATTTCTACATCATATTAATTTGAACACAATAGTTTGAATAAATCTAATACAATAATATGCCATTACTAGGCAAACTTACCATTTTATTTAACTTATTTTTTTGTGTTGTAGTACAGGGCCTACAGGGTCTCACAACGTAGACTGGACTTGCAGCGATCCACCTGTGACAGCCTCCAAGGGCTGGGCTTACAGGCGCGCCCCACCATGCCCAGTCCCGGTCACCTTCTCAGGGCACCTGGACGTCAGGACGAGCCCAGTCCGGTGGGGAGCTGCCTTTTCAGGCACTGTAATCCACTGAACTACTGGCTGGTCATCAATTTACCATTTCAAAAGTTTTAAATGTGACACTACGTTATTACACAGACAAAGAGATCTAATAATTACGAAGTATTATTTGCTGACTTGAATATTATGTATTGAACACTTTAAGTTAGAATTTCTATTACAACAGTATCATAATTATTTCTTACCTTTTTCTCAGTATAACATCCAGTGAAATTGATGAATAACTTGAATATTTGATTGTCTGGATTTTTTATTCTTGAGTCAGTGTGGGAGCTGGGTTCACTGAATTGATTCCAGGAACTGGTCACATATATAGGGAGAACACTTAGATATATACAGCTACTATGAAAGTATCTTCCTTTATATTTTTCACATGTGTACTTAGAATTATAAATTCATTAATATTAATTTATTTAATGTTAATTATGGGCAGCCAATCTGCTAACTGCATTCTGTGGACTACCTCATTCAATAGTCTTAATAACTTTTTAAGAAAAATAAAGTGAATTTTCTTTAAAATACAAATAGGAAATATTAAGATATTTTATTCTATGATAGAAAATTATGTAATAACAAAAATGGGGGATGTAGAGGTAGCTCTGAGGTCTAAGCACTTGCCTAGGCAAGCACAGGACTTGGGTTGATCCTTGGTACCACTCGTGGTGCGGGCTCCAGAACCTTGGGTGTGCCAAGATGTGCGCCAAGACCCGACCTGGAGCTCGCCTGTAATCTAAGTGTGAGGGAGGCTGAACGGCAAGATTACTACAAGTCTGGGCTGCATAGCAAGACCTGTACCAAATGCTTAAAAATAAAAATGTATCGTATAATATACCAAGGTTGCATAATATCATCAGTTACAATGCATTTGTCCTTTAAAAATGCTTCATAAGGGGCCGGGGAGATGGCTCAGTGGAATAAGTGCTTCTCTGGCAAGCACAAGGGCCTGAGTTCAATCCCCAGTGCCACAAAACAAAACAAAAAAAAATGCTTCATAAAGAGTGATTAGAATGTAGACACATTTGTAGTATACATGCTATGCCTACATTTATTCAATTATCACAGAAAGGGGAAATAGTTCACAAAAACAGATTTCAGAAGTAAAGATCAGTAATTCCTAAAGTATACTGAGGTCTAACTTGGATTTCATGAAATATAGGACAAAATTTCTCATGAATATGGAATTGTGCGTATATCACAGCTTGAGTGCCACTT
>PVKA01047028.1:0-14574 GCA_004027165.1 Ctenomys sociabilis | reverse complement strand
AAACAGGATCGTTGTCCCTGCAGGAGGAACAGTGGCCTTGCTTCTAGACGGTCTTCACTGTGTTTTAAAACAACAACAATGTAAAACTCTTTTGACCTGTAACTTAAAAGATCATAAACTTCAGGCAATAATATTTTCTGTGTAAGCTTTTAAAATTATTTTTGGGGATCATAGCTTGTTTTATTTTGTGCTATAAAATTAACAGTATTAAATGACTTATATTCTTAGAATACATTGAGTGTCTTTTCTTATCAAATTAGTGCCTTTTTATTTTTGTATTCGATTTTACGTTACTGGTCCCAGCATCAACCCTTGTTTCCATGGCCTGTTTGTACATTGTCTCAATAAAACTTGCATCAGCCGGTGGTGGCAGCAGCGGCTTCAGTGTTTCAGTTTCTCCTCAGTCAGCCTCCACCAACCTCCACAGCAGTTAAGCAGTGGTAAAACACCCGGTGCTTCTCAGAGACACACTTGTGCTGCTGCTGTGCCCTAAGAGCACCCTTACAACAAACTCAGACATTTGGGGCGTCTCTCCATAAGAGAAAGAATCTGCTCCTAGTGATCCTGGTGCTGGGTCTCAGGCTTCTGAACATGGACAGTGGATCCCACACACTTCTGAAGCAGCATGGAGAAATTGGGTGTTTTTCCTTCTAAGCACCCATATACAAAAGCTTCTGAGGATGTGTTGAGCATGAGCTAACTAGAACTGTTTTAAGCCAAGTTATGGAAAACAAAACAGACAGGTTCCAAGTAGGTCCTGTTAGCTAAATTGCTTTTCTTTTTCTTTTTTTTTTTGCGGAACTGGGGATTGAACTCAGGCCCTTGTGCTTGCCAGAGAAGCCCTTACTCCACTGAGCCATTTCCCTGGCCCCTAAACTGCTTTTCTTAAATATCTTTTATTTGTATTTATTTTGACATTGAGTCCCTAAGTCCCTAAGCCCAGGCTGGTTTTGAACTTGGACTCTTCCTGCCTCAGCCTCTGGTGTGCTGAGGTTATAGACATGCCCCGCCACACTTGGCTTAAGTCCTTTTCTGTTCCTTTGAATATGTGACTCTCCTGATGAGCATTTAAGGTAAGCATCAGAGGACACTTGTGTTTTGGGACCTGCCAAAGGCCAGGCTGGGGATACAACTCAGTGACATGGTGCCTTCACAGACATGAGGTCCTGAATTTTATTCCTAATTCAAAAAAAAGACACTCCTTCAGCCAGGATCCTGTCCCTCATTTCTGTGTTCTAACTCAGAGCTTAAGTGTATCTTTGATTTCATATAATTATGCTGTATTCCATGCCTATTTATATGCATGTTGAAAACTCCTAATTTTGATGATAGGAACTTCAATAACCTATACATTTTCCCCCTGGCATTGAGTTGGACCTGGGGCCTTAAGAGTGGTAAGCAAGTACACTACAATGGAGCTACACATCTGCCAACTCCCTGGTTTTTTCCCACCTCCCTTTTTAAGTCTTTTTTTTTTTTTTTTTTTGGTGGAACTGGGAATTGAACTCTGCTCTTGTAAATCTTATTTTGAGACAAGTTAATTGTCCAAGTTGACCTCAAATGGAATGTTCCTGTCTCAGTCTACTGAGTAGCTGGGATTACTGGCAAGTACCACCATGCTTGGCTGTCATACAGTATATAGAACTGTACTACTAAAATGTCCTTGCCGCCACTGCCTCTTCCTCTCTCTCCTTGTGCTCGAAAATTGTGCTGATGAAAGAGAGATTAGTCTTAACTGGAAATGTCAAACCCTTCTGGAAGAAATTGTACCCAGAAAACACCTCTGAAGAATATCTTTACTTTGAAAAGGTGTTAGTCAACAAGGTTGGGTCCTTCTGTGGTAGGGGTGACTGACCTTAGCCCCAAGGTGTTCTCTTACCTTCTCTCCCGCCTAGGTTGGGAAAAGCCTGAT
The DNA here is from genome assembly GCA_004027165.1 of Ctenomys sociabilis. Taxonomy (NCBI): domain Eukaryota; kingdom Metazoa; phylum Chordata; class Mammalia; order Rodentia; family Ctenomyidae; genus Ctenomys; species Ctenomys sociabilis. The sequence goes on along the minus strand of PVKA01047028.1, from coordinate 12,662 downwards.
CTCCGACCAGCAACAAGGTCTAACAACTTATTCTGCAGAAAACAAATGACACACCTCCACCCACCCCTACCCCTGGCTTGTTGGCCCTGTGGAGTCCTGATCCATCATTCTGAGGAGCTCTCTAAAACTGACACCATCACCACCCCAAGCTCATTATTATTACCTGTCTCTGTTTTTAAAAAATTAGTGCGTTTGCAATACATGATTGTGTTCTTTATGGAGAAATTCCTCCAGGTTAATACATAACAAAATAAGTAGGGAGCCAGGGGAGATGGCAGTCTAAGCTCCTGACTGGCAAGCGCAAGGACCTATGTTGGATCCCTGGTAGCACATGCTGTGCCGGCCCCACACCAGGCCTGCCATAAAACTGGGCGTGGTGGTACATGTCTGTAATCCCAGCCATTGAAGGCTGAGATAGGAGGTTCCATATGAGTCAGAGCAGCATAGTGGTATCCTATACCAAATAAATCTTTTAAAAAAAGGGGGAGTCAAGAATTCAGAGAGGGTCTCCCTATGCAGTTCAGGCTGGCTTTGAACACTATGTAACCCAGACAATCCTCAAACTCCACGATCCTGCCTCAGCCTCCTGAGTGCTATTCACTATAGGCATCAACCAACAATAACAGTTTTTTTAAATATCCCCTCCCCTTTTATTTCCTGGTCACCTTCCTACTTGCAGATCTATCTTGTTTCTATTATCTTTGCTCTTTATACTTCAGCTTTCTCATATAACCATGCAATATTTAAGCCTGTGCATCCAGTTTCACTTAATGTGGTCTCAGGTGCACCCATTCCAAGAATCCATTCCAAGTTGCACTCTTCTGCCCACGTGGTGATGCTGCTTGGCACGAACAGGACTGCTCCGTTTGCCGGCTCTGCCCTGGCAAGCTAGGACTGCAGAAGTGCTCTACCATCTTGCTGGCTGCACTGAAGACTGGAAGTACAATCCTGGTAGAAGAAGCTTCCCCAGCTAAGATAGACAGATTTCCCCATCCTAATCTGCCAGTCCTGGGGAATTGAACCTGGGCCCTCCGCACATGTCCATCCCTTCCTTGTTTTTTATTTTGTTTTGTTTTTTTCTGAGGAACTCAGCAAGACACTGCATTGTCCAACTAGAATGTGAGCTCTTTCTGCCTCAACCACCCAGAATGCTGGGATTGCAGGCACCACCACCATTCAGGCTAGAGCTTTCTCTTAGTGGCCCCTTCCCGTTCTGTATCAGGACTGTAGGTCACTTCCAGCCCACTGACCTCAGCACTGTTCACTCCACCAGCACTGCACAGTGGAGCCCTGGGATCCAGCCCAAATTCTGATCTCATGGGTCCAAGTGCCTAATTCCCCTTCCTCCATCCTGGAGATAGCTCAGTCCAAGTGGCCCAGACTAGTTGGGCATGGTGGCATGCAAGTTCCAGGCCAATCTGAGGTACGTAATGAGATCCTGTCTCAAAAACTCAAACTGGCCAGACTGGGCCTGAAATCAGTGATCCTCCTACCTCAGCTATCCAGAATACTGGGATGAAGAGTGCATAACACAAAAGGCAGGAACCCTGGAATATTTTACTAGTTTGCAGTGAGGTTTAAGAGCTACACCTGGAGAGTCAGCACTGGGTGCAGCTCCAGCTCTCGCAAGCCCTAGTCCAAGAGGCTGAGGTCTGTCAGGCACTATTTCCTCTTTCCCTTTTACCGCAAAGGGAAGAGGGTGACCCAGGGGAGGGAGCACCCGGACCACCTTTGGGGCCGCTTGCAGCCAATGCTGGGGATCACCATTCCAGATTCCTTGTCCCGAAAGCCCTGCTCAGAAGGTTCATGGTCGCACCCCTGGCCCTGGGCCACCCCTGCTCTGTCCATTCTGCTATGACCACTTGGCACCCTGTCCCCTCCTGAGCCTGCTACTACCATTTGTCACCACCCAGGAAGGCGATATTGAGACAAGTTTGAGAAAAAGGTGCTGTGGAGGGAGGATCGTGGCCCAGGTTCTGAGTGGAAGAGAGCTCGTGGGGTGGAGGTGGAGGAGTGCGCTGCTGCCCAGTAACATTGCCCCTCAAACCCAAGAAAGGGTTCAGCCACCTTTCCCAGGTTCTTCACTCCCCGGCTGCTGTTGTCCTCCTGGGGCCAAGATGGATGGAGCAGGGGATGGACGGAGTAAGGGCCTTGGGCAATCTCTGCCCAGGGCACACCCGAGGGCCACTTCATTCCCTAGGCCCCGAATAATCTGTGTCCTTCCTCCTAGGAGGAGGTACTGGGGCCGGAACTGCTCAAGCCTGGCCCCAGTGGGGGAGCAGCCTGGGGTGGGGGGCAAGGGTGCGATTCCAAGGAGGATCTGGCCCACCCAGCCCGGGAGCACTCTAGAATGTACTCTTCAGGTGCATGTGTCTGAAAAGGGAGGATCAGTCAGGGAGCTGCCCAGCAGCCAAGTCCACGAAGAAAGGAGTGGATTTTCTGCCTCTTCCAGGGTGGGTGCCAAGAAGAGCAATGGCCTGGACTGAGCTATGAAGGCGAGGACATGGGCCCTGCTGCCAGCACTTCCTGGAGGGCGCATCACACCCCACCTGACCTCAAAGACCCTGTCAAATTATTTGAGGAATTATTTGAGGAATTTCACTGAAGTATCAGAGTTGAAGGAAAGACATCCATATAATACAATATTCAAAAGATGGGAACCAGGCCAGGACTGTAGCTTGAACTACTGGAAAGCTGAGGCAGGAAGATGGCTTGGACCCAAGGGCATATGAATAGCTGTGCTCCCATGCTACAGCCTCCAAACAAGCTCAGGCCCTTGTGCTTGCCAGGAAGCACTTATTCCACTGAGCCATCTCCCCAGCCCCCAAAACAACAAAACAGCAAAAATTTGTGAACAGCCTGAGCAACATAGCCAGACTCCCCACAATACACACAAGCTTACACCCAAAAGATGAAAGAGACCTTTCCACCCTCCTGGTTGGTCTCATTCTGTTATTCCATTACATATAAATGAAAACACCTTCTTTACTCTTTCCCTCTCTCAGGAGCCTTCCCACTGAACTACATCCCCAGCCTTTATTTATTTGTTTGTTTGTTTATTATTTAGGAACAAGGGTCTCACTAATTTCCTAAATTCCCCAGGCTGGGGCTCTTGCACTTGCCAGGGAAGCGCATATTCCACTGAGCCATCTCCCCAGCCCCTGGGGTTCAGATCTTATTTGATCTTATTGCATCAGCCACTTAAAGGGCCAGGATTATAGGCATGCATTCCATTTTTTTTTCTCTATACACAGGTAGCACAGACTTGACTTTACTCTCCCAGTCAATTTTAGAGATTGTTATGTATCTCATATCATCTGTATTTCTTTTCAGTGTTGTATAGCATTTCATCTGATGAATGTACTGTCACTCACTTGATGAGCCAGCATGACTGGACATTTAGGTCTTTTGCAATTACAAATGGTTAGATTCATTAAAATGAGTTTCCGAGAATGAAACTTCTGAATCAACAGCTCTAGGCATTTACAAGTTTAATTGTTGTCAAACTGTCCTGTGCACAGATTTGCTCAATTTACACTTTTTTTTTTTTGTTCAAGGAATCAAATTCAGGATCTCATGCTTGCCAGGCACATACTGTGCCACTGAGCTGCCCATAGCCCCACTAATTTATATGTTCAACACCAAAATATATATAAAAAAATTGGGGCTGGGGAGATGGCTCAGTGGAAAGGGCTTGAGTTCACTCCCTAGTTCCACCAAAAAATAAATAAGAAGGAAACTCATTAAGGGGCTGGGGAGATGGCTCAGTAGAATAAGCACTTCCCTGGCAAGCACAAGGGTCTGAGTTCAATCACCGGTTCTGCAAAGAAAAAAAAAAAAAAAAAAAAATCCAGGCATGTAGGGGACATGTAACCTCAACATTCCAGAGACAACCCAGCTTGGATGATTTAGTGACTTAGTAAAAGTCTGTCCCTCAAAATAAAAAATAATAGCCGGGCGTGGTGGCACATGCCTGTAATCCCAGCACTCGGGAGGCTGAGGCAGGAGGATTGTTGTGAGTTCGAGACCAGCCTGAGCTACAAAGTGAGCTTAAAGCCAGCCTGAACTGCATAGCGAGACCCTGTCTCAAAAAGACAAAATAATAATAATAATAATAATGCTGTAGTAGTGTTTTTTCTTTTAAAGGAAAATATTTGTAATGCCATTACAAACCTTTTCATGATAGAAGAATATGCCACCATCTGACATATTGAAGCAGCTCAAACTACTAACCTGTTCATGTTTTTGTTTTTGTGACATATTCTCACTAAAGTCCAGGCTGGCCTTGCATTCATGTGAGGTGCCAATCTTTTTTTTTTTTTTTTGTGGAACCAGGGATTGAACCAGGCCTTTGTGCTTGGCGCTTATTCTACTGAGCCATCTCCCCGGTCCCTGAACCAGGTTCTTGTGCATGCTAGATGAAGTCTCTCCCACTGAGCCCTGGCCCCTTTCCTTTTCACTTATTTAATTGTTTTTGTGGCACTGGGGGTTGAACACTGAGCTGTGGCCCTAGCCTCTTCAGTTTTTGCCTTGTTTTGTTGTTTTGGAAGCTTGTTTGGAGGCTTTAGCATGGGAGCACAGTTATTCATACACCCTTGACAGAGGAAGAGGTCCTCCTCTATCTCCCGATAGTGGTCCTCATTGACCCAGAGCACAGCTTCGGGAGGAGCACATATAGGGCAGTGAGGGAGGAAGGGAACATCAGCACAGCCAGCCAGATCAGCCAAATCAGGCAGTGGGTGACAGATGTCATAGCTAGATCACCCTTATGTCTTTCTTTCTTTCTTTCTTTTTTTAAATAAGGTCTTTCTGGGGCCAGGGAGATGGCTCAGTAGAATAAGCCCTCGCCTGGGAAGTGCAAGCGCCTGAGTTTAATCCCTGGTTCCGCCAAAAATAAATAAATAAGGTCTTGCTAAATCAATAGCCTCTCAGTGCTGGAATTACAGTTGTGCATCCCCATACCTGGCTCCCAGACGTTTTTCATTTTTTATTTTTTCTGTATTTTAGGGAAGGGTCTACAGGGTGTTCAGGGTCTCACTACTAGATTGGACTCAAGTGATTCTCCTGTTTACAGCCTCCCTAGAGCTGGGATTACAGGGGCACTGCCACACCCAGTTTCAATCTCCATCTCAGCATGCCCTGGGGGCGGGGCCAGCACAGCAGCCCCAGGGATTGAACCTGCGCCAGCTTGCAGGCACCCTTTTTCACTTTTTTAAAAGACAAATTCTTGTTAAATTGTTCAGGTGAGTAGCTAGGGTTATATGCAGCAATATATATTGTGTACCACCCAACACAGCTCAGATAGTGGCGATGCTTAACATTTCTTGGGAATCTGTTAGAGGGATTTCTGCCTATTAAGAAACTCACTCCACTTCAGAGCGGAGTATGGTGTGCATGCCTGTAATCCCAGCACTCAAGAGCTGAGAAACGAGGATTGTTGGGAGTTCAAGACCGACCTGGGCTACAAAGTGAGCTCAAAGCCATTCTGAACAGCATAGCGAGACCCTGTCCCCAAAAGAAAAAAAGAGAGAAAGGAAGGAAGGAAGGAAAGAAGGAGGGAAGAAGGGCCATGGAGATGGCTCAGTAGAATAAGCACTTTTGCAAGAGCCTGAGTTCAATCCTCGGTTCTGCAAAAAAGAAAGAGAAGAAAGGGGAGGAGAGGGCATGGGAGGGGGAGGGAAGGGAGAAGAGTTTCAGGGAAGTCTCGTTTTTCACCCCTCAGAACCCCTAATTCAGTCCTGCTGACCGCTAGGGGGCGCTAGTGTCAACCCCAATAATAGCTATTAAATCTAACTTTTACGACAGGGTTTCTTATGCAGCCCAGGCTGGCCTCAAATTCCAGATCCGTCTGTCTCAGCCTCCTGAGCACTAGAATTATAGATATGTACTATCGAACCTTGTCCCAGCTCTCTCAGCATGCTTGCTTTTTTCTTTCCTTTTTTGTACCAGGATTGAACCCAAGCCTTCAATACCTACAACAATATTTGTTTTATTGTTGCTTGTTTGAGAACAGGGTATTGCTATGAAGTTCAGGCTGGCCTTGAGCTATATATGTCACCCAGGCTGGTCTCAAACTCTGTGATCTTCTTGCCTCAGCCTCTGAAGCGCTGGAATTACAGGCATGAGGTACTATGCCAAGCTACAACACTTTATGTTTTTAAATTTTGAGATGTTTTCTTGCTAATTTGGATTCTTCCTACTTCAGCCTCCTACAGTACTAGGATTACAGGTGTGCACCACCTTGCCCAAAGCTAATTTTTGTTTTATTTTCTTTTTTAAACCTAAAAAGGACCATCCAAAGGCTGGCCAGATAGCTCAGCTGACTAAACCTCCTGCCTTGGCAGAGTGCAGTGGCTGGGGTTCAATCCCTGGATCGTGGTGCTGAGGGCCCCCCTTCTCTGAGGTGCACTGAAATGGCAATTGAGACTGGGCATGGTGGCACGGGCCTGTAATCTCAATGCTTGGAAGGCTGAAAATAGGAGGATCACTATGAGTCTGATGTACATAGTGAGACCCTGTAATCCCTGTAGACCTTGTACCAAATGCAAAAAAAAAGGCCATCCTGTATGCCCTAGCTTGGAGACCCTAAGGTAAAATGACAGTAGGGAGTGAATGTAAGGAGCACTGGACAAAGCTTGCTGTCAAATGGGGCTGTGCCCAGGCTGGGGATCCCTGGAGCTCAACTCCTGTCCCAGGCTGGGGCTGATCCTCTCCACACTCACTTTCTCCAGCCTCAGCAAACCTTACTTTTCCTTTGAGGTCTCCACTTGTCTAAGGTGGGAGCGCCCAGCACAGTAGATCAATTCACTGCATTTCATGTTCTCAGGGCTGCCAGAATCCTATCACAGTTACAGGACCTCAGGCCACGTAGGGCACAGAGCCCTCCTGGGTCCTCCTGGATTCTGCTGACCACATATGTCCCTCCCAAACAACAGTACCCTCCATGGGGCAGCTTTTCTAGCCTGCCTTTGGGTTTAGCTTTTGCTTGATGATGGATGAGCTTGGAGCTTTTGCCCTGTGGGGAAGCAGGAGCCTAGGGCCTAGTCCCCAGAATGAATGATGCCATGACAGACTTGTCCCACATTGAGGAGGCACCTCAGGAAGGTCACCTCCTCAGGGGCCCCACACTGACCTATCTTACCAGTTTAATCTCTGGTACCCCAAACTCAGCAGCCCCCATTCAACTTCCTGAGTACCCCCAATGTCCTATTCTGCCCTGTCAGATTGTCCTGTCCACCATCCTAGGAGATGGGCACTGTAGTCACCTCCATATGTGTCATGTGGAAGTTGGGGAAGAGATGTTCACTGGCTGTGAGGATCACAGAGCAGGACTTCCACTCTGCACTGGAGGCCTTGTGGCCTTGGCTGACCCTAGCAGGTCTCTCATACTCCCACACCTCCATCTTATATCCCAGGAAAGCTGAGCCAGCCTGCCAGGGTTCAAATCTCAACTGTGCCAAAAATTAGCTGGGTAACCTTGGGAAGTCCCTAATGTCTCTGAATCTCAGTGTCCTCATTTGTAAAATAGATCCCCAGGGAGCTCTTGTGAAGCTAAAAAAAATAAATATGTATAAAGCCCGGGCCCCTCTGTCTTTCTTGACAGGGGGACTGTGCAGGTGAGCACATAAGCGGGACGTTTGTGAAGTCAGAGTTGGGCTGTTGGTAGCCCAGGGTATCAGTCTCCTAGTACAGTCATCTGCCTGGTGATGGGGCCTTGCTGTTGGTGGTGGCAACAGTCAACAGTAGGCAGCTATGCAAGACTGACCTGAGTTGCATGTGCCCTCCATGCCCAGCCCCCACTCTGCATGGCCCTGGATGTGAGCCATGCAGACCCTGGTGGAGCCTCCCTCCCATCCGTAGAGTGAATCGAGAGGTGCAGGAAGGAGGGCAGTCTTTCCTCCCCCAAATCACCAAGAGTTGGTGGGCCCCCCTGTGCTTGATGACAGAAGTGATCATTTCCCACATAGTCACTGCACAGGGATAGACTGGAAGAGATGGCCCTACTCTGGGCAAAAAACACCCTACCAAATACAAAGAGGTTGGTCAGGGAGAGCTTCCTGGAGGAAGGTGCATGAGACTATGCTTCTCAGAGATGCAAGAAGTTCCCCTGGGATAATGACAGGTGGGAAAAAGAAAATAGAATTTAAGGCAGATCCTGGCAAGTATGGGGAGAGAGACGGAGGGTTGGGCTAGGTGAACAGGAAGACTGAGGTCCTCAAGCAGCAAATGACTCTTGGGGCACGATTTGGACTCTTTTTCATGGAGAGGTTTCACTCAGAGATTCAACTTCCGTCATGCCTCCTGGGAATGGTTCGGAAACACAATCCCACCCACTTAGCGCGTGGCTCAATATGGGGCCTCTCGGGGTCTCAAGGATCCTTGAGAATCCAGACCTGGCCCGGGGGGCATCCGTGTCCAGAAGAGCAGTCTCCTCCCGGCCGGCGACTCTGATCGAAACGTCGAGGTCCCCAATCTGACCTCTGACCCCAAGCAGCCCCCCACCTGCGTGGCAGGGCGGGGAGGTGCTGGGCGCCGCGGGCTCTCTGGCCGCAGTGTCGCCGCAGCGCCGGCCCCGCCCCCGCCGCTCCTCTCCCCGCCACCCCCACCCCCAGCGGCCGCGGCCCCAAGCGGTTCCAGAGCCCAGGCAGCGCGGAGCCCAGGTAAGCGCCCGGTCCGGGAACCCCGGCCCTGGGACCCCGTCTCCCACTCAGCCACCCGGGCCGTGCCGCTCCCGCGCCCAGGGTCAGTGCGCGCGCTCTCCGACCTCGGATCCTGGCCCGTGAGTTGGGGGTAAGGGTCATCAGCTGGGTCTGAAGAGACAGGCAGGGGGCTAGGGCGGCCCTCCGTCCAACCCTCTTCTGGCTGATCCTTCCGCCGGCTTCCCGCGGAGCCCTCCTGCTGCCAGCTGCCGGGTCGGCTGGAGGACCTAGACTCAGACAGCTTCTCCGACCGAGGGAGCTGCACGTGCAAAGGCAGGGAGAGTGGACAGAGGCCGGCGCCAGAGCTCCGGGAGAAGCGGGGCAGCGCAGCCCCCCAAAACTTGCATTCTGGGCGGAGCTGCTCAGACGTCGTCCTCTGGATGCCTGGAACCTACTGAGGGCCCAAGCTGGGCAGGAGTTCCCCGGGATGAAGAATTGGACCAGGGAGGGACAGCAGATCCTGGGGCCCTGGGAGTTTAGGGGGTAAAAATATGTCTGAGAGGTGGGGATAATTCAGTACCTGGGAGGTGCCCTGGGAGAGAACAATGGCCCCTGGCTGGTAGTTAGTGTCCAGGCACTGTTAGAACTTTTCTTTTTTTGGCGGAACCAGGGATTGAACTCAGGCCCTTGCACTTGCCAAGGAAGTGCTTATTCCACTGAGCCATCTCCCCGGCCCCTAGAACTTTTCAATAGGGGCCATTTGTAAGCAAGAGACAGCACTCTGCAAAAAACCTTGGGCATACCACTTTCACAGTGCCCAAGAAAGACCTTTGCCTTTGAGTTAGGGTGACTGGCTCCAATCTGGCCTGGCACACTATAGGTAGGAGTGGTCCTCCCAAACCTCCTGGGCACCTGGTAAGGGAAGGAAATATGTTTGTGGGCACTTGAGGGGACAGTTTTGGGGATCTGTGTCCCAGCAGAGGGAGCATGAGGCCAGCCAGGGAGGAGGAGAAGGAGGAGGCCAGGACTGAGCAACAGCTGAACCCAGGATGTGGTGAGGGGCTCCCTAGTGCCTGAGTAGGGGGCAAGTGGATGGCCACTGAATTTTATGGACATGCCTTGGTGACAGCTAGGGAAAGAGCAAAGGTATACTTAAATGGCTGGGTTCCTGCTCATCTGTAACGTGTGCCTTTTGGGGCCAGGCAGTGGGTGGGTCCTTCCTCCCCAGCCCCTTGGCTCTCCAATACCTGTCCCCTGCCTTCCCTGGGATCTGGGCTGGACCCAGTGGGCCCCAGCACCACTTAGAATTGAACTTTAGGAAGAATTCCAGGGGAAACAGGCCAATGACAGTGGGATGGACTATGGAGATCAGTTGTAAACAAAGCAGCTACACCTGATCCAAGCCCTTCCAAAGTCCACCTGTAAGCTGCATCTCCTGGAAGGCCCCCCTGCGGCTTAGAGACACCTCAGCTGCAGTGTTCTTTCTGCTAACCAGGTGCCCCATCCCTCAGTGAGTGCCTTGTGGGGCCCTAGGGTCACCCCTGGGGCCCTACCCATCTTCAAACTAAGTTGAGGAGGAGGATGGGAGGTCATTTGGATACCACATCTGCTGCTTGACCTTGAGGAGACCTTGGCCCCTCAAGCCTGTCTGCTGCTCAGCATGGCCTCAGCAACACAGGCCTGGATGGGAGGCTGGGCTATGGTTGCTGGGCACAGGCTGCTGAGGGCTGTGTGCCTGGCTTCTCTCTTCCCCAACCCCATCAGTCCCAGGCTGGCCGCCTGCTCTTATTCATTAAGGAGCTGGGTTTCCCTGGGGACCAGTGGACTGGCCTAGCCCCACACCCCCCACCTCCACCCCTTCGTTGTTGCCACAGCTCACACTAGGGGGAGGGGCAGAGGCTAGGCCACCTTCTGGACCCCTGCCTTCCCTGCCCTTCCTCCAAGGCCAGGCAGCCTCTGTCCACTACTGGACTGTGAGCAAGGAGCAGTGACTGTCTCTAAAGAGGTAGGCGTCCAGGGGCTGTCAGCCAGATTGGAGGCAGAGGCCAAGGAGAGCCCCATGTCCCTCCCATTGTAGGAAAGAGGAACCCAAGGATGGGGCAAGCTCTGGCTTGCCCAAAGTGACCCAGGTGTTTTTTTGTTTTGTTTTGTTTTTGTCTTTTTGAGACAGGGATTCACTGTGTAGTTCAGGCTGGCCTTAAGTTCACTTTGTAGCTCAGGCTGGTCTCGAATTCACAACAATCCTCCTGCCTCAGCCTCCCCAGTGCTGGGATTACAGGCATACGCTACCATGCCCGGCATGACCCAGGTTTTAATACAAGCACAGTGGCCTCCTGAGAAAATAGAGGATTTCAGGCTGTGGGGTTTGGAGTGAGGATGTGCAGGGCTGGGATCTTGAGTGAGTAGCAGAATCCAGGGAGGGTTAAGACAAGGCAGCTGTGGAACTAGGTGGGACTGGTCAACACTGGAACAAAAGGGATCCCCTTAGCCCATGCAAAGGTCAAAAGGGCCCTGCAGGGTTGAGCTGGAGGGCCATAAAGATGAGTTGATTTCCAGGGTCCCTGGCATGGAACAGTTATTGTTCAAATGTACAATTCTTCCAGGAACTCCCAAGGCCTATCTCTGCTGCTCAGCATTCCTGCCCACAAACTCCATCAAACCCCTGTCCTTATGCTCTAAGTCTCCCCTGCAGGTCCTGAGGCAACTCCAGCTGGGATGGCCACTGCAGCATCTCTAAGGGTCGCAGGGGATCCAACCCCATGGGAGGCACTCTAGGCCTCCCACAGCCCGACCATCTGTGTTCTGTTTGGCCGCCTGTCCTCAAGCCACTCGCCATGGGGGGCTGCTTCTCCAAGCCCAAGCCAGGTACCTCCTCCTCTCTCCCTGCCTCTGCCCTCCCTCCCTGCCTCCCTCCTCCACTACCTTCCTCCCCTCCCCCGCTGCACTCCAGTCAGTCTCCGAAGTAGGTCAGGCTAGGCAGGAACCCGGAATGTTAATGCGCTGCTAGCCAGAGGAGGGAAGGAGGACCTGGAGAAGTCCTCCTGGTCCCCCTCCAGTGGGTGCCCTTCTTTATTTGAGTGCTGGTAGTGGGAATAGCAGCTGGATCCTTGGGAAGAGAAGGAAAGGATTTCTCCTATTGCAGGATTGGCAAAGGAGCTGTCTCCTCTGGTTGGAAGGTATCTTCTTCAGTTGTTGTGTGACCTCTGAGTCTCAGTTTCCTTCTCTACAGAATGGGCCTGCCCACCTTGACCTGTCAAAGTTGCTGGGAGAGTTCAGTGGTCAAGTCCCTGCCTTTTTTACCTCTCCAGACCTACTGTGTGATCTTAGGCTGCCATGCTGGCCTCTCTGAGCATGCTTCCTGTTTTGCACAGAAAATCTGTGCTCTGCCTAACCCAAGTGGCCCCAGTCAAGGCTAGAAACACTTCTGAGTGGGGAACAAAACACATTTCTGGATGCTGGGAGAATCCAGCTTTGCTCTCTAAAGGAGAACCATGTTTATGGGGCTTTCTCTCTGGCCCTCACTTTTCCTTTTCCCTCTTCATAGCACCCAGGAAGGCAGAGTGTGCAGCTGTGTTAAGATGGAGAAACTGAGGCTCAGAGAGGCCTCTAGAACTGAGCCTGTGTACCATGCACCCCCACCCATGCCACCTTGGCCTGGCCACCATGCCCCAGCTCCCCTTACCTGATACCCATCGGCTCCATTACCTTGGAACTTGTGAAGCTTTTCTCCCTTTCCTGGGCCTGAGAAGTTAGGTGAGGGAGGACCCCCTGCACCTGCCCCTGCAAACCATGCTCCCTCCTCCACAGCAACCATGGGCACCCAGGTCCAGACTATGTCCCACCACCCTCCCTGCTTCAAAGTATGGGATGGGCAAATGCTATCCATTGCCTTACCCCTAGACTTACCCCATCAGAAGGGAACAGGAGAGTGCCAGCTGGCCCCATCCTGGGTGCCTATAGGACTGCTGACCTGGCAGGAGGCCCTAAGCAGAAGATGCCACCTGCTGGTTCTTTTAAATGACC
>PVKA01047027.1:0-14570 GCA_004027165.1 Ctenomys sociabilis | reverse complement strand
ATAATATTAAGCTGAGCTGTAAATGGATATGGTCCACAATTTCTTTGAATAACTCCCTATGGTTGCAGAATGCCAGACTGTGTTGGATTGTGGTGTCGAGTTCAAGCCCCTAAGGTAGTTGAATGTCAATGGAGTGCCCACTTTTGACAGGTGTAGACAAAGGAAGGGTTGTAGAAAGAAAAAATCATGATGTGTGTGTAAAGACAGTACAGTTGGGATAGATAATGCTGGGCTTCTACATAATTCTGTGATAGGCAAGATCTGCACTAATGGTGGTTAGACTGGATATTATGTCGGATTTTAGTGCTATGGTCATCCACTAGGTAAATAATTATTGAATTTTTGATATAACTCAGCTATAAAAAAAACCTGTAAATATAATATCATGTATGCACCTTGTACAATACCAAAACTTTATAAAAACAGTTTTTAATGTATTAATTCATGGACTCTGTATGGTTAATGTGTTTTGAAACTGTCTGATTGACATTTGTATTTTAATAAAATAAAAATAAATGAAAAAAAATCGAGTCAGATAAGGCAAGGTGAAATGGCATATGCTGCACGATACTAATCAGCTTTTCTTCTGTATGGTTAACAACCTAAGATCACAAGTCAGAGTTGTTGGAGAAATAGAAGAGCCACAAGGCCAGCCAACATTTTGGACCTAGCCTTTCAAGGTCAGCGAAGACTCAGGACATAGGAGAACCTGTACTGCAGTATCATGAGACTCAGTTGAGCTCCAAATTTTCTGAGCAAGGAGATTGTGGAGCCACAGAGGAAAGAGATTGAAGTTCTATAGTGTGCCTGGGGAGAGTCACATGAAGAGAAAACTTTCTCTCAGGCTCTCACAGAGAGCAATCTGGTCAAGCATTGGCCATGACTCATCCACATGGTTGACACAGACAAAGCAACTACAGAATAATGTACAGGACTACAAGATAAACCCTGAGAAGACTTCAATGACCACATAGAAAATATAAAGTTCATGTGTTGGTATATGAGTTTTGATCTACCTAGGTCTTAACCATCCAGCAGAAAAGTATAAAAGTATAAAAATGAAGTAGACATCGTGAGCCCATAATATTAAGCTGAGCTGTAAATGGATATGGTCCACAATTTCTTTGAATAACTCCCTATGGTTGCAGAATGCTGGACTGTGTTGGATTGTGGTGTCGAGTTCAAGCCCCTAAGGTAGTTGAATGTCAATGGAGTGCCCACTTTTGACAGGTGTAGACAAAGGAAGGGTTGTAGAAAGAAAAAATCATGATGTGTGTGTTTAGACAGTAAGTTGGAATAGATAATGCTGTGCTTCTACATAATTCTATGATGGACAGGATGTCATGCCTGGGTCTTGCACTATGGATGATCACTACTAAGACAACAATATTCAATGTATTAATTATTGAAAATTTCCTATGAACCGTTTTTGAAACATTGTCATTGCTATTTCTTCATGAATAAAATTAATTCAAAAAAATAAAAAATAACATGAAACAGTTATTTTCCATCAAGTATTGATATATTAAAATTTAAGTCTCTACAGAATATGGAACAATAATTAAAAATAAGAAAGTATTTTTAAAATATGAATAAATAGTTACATATTATTACACAGAAATTTAGAAATCTAATCATATACATCATTGTAGCAGGACAGTCCTGTGCCATTATTTTCTTATCTTTTTTTCATTTATTACAATTAAAAAAAACATTTACTTGAGATACAGTCTGGCCATAATTTGTATGTCATTAGAAGCCGTACATATTTAGAAGACCAGAATGACAGGCCTTCTAAGCATGACCCCTCTATTCCACACTGCTATATTCAGTTCATTTTCTCAGTTCACAGGAATAAGCATACGTACTTAGGGAGAGAACCACATCAAGTAACTGTGAGTTTCAACAACCTGCTGAAAGTTCTCAGGATCATTCCCTTATGCATCTTGTGCATATACATGTAAGGCTTTGCCCTTGTTATGTTTGCTACCTTTTCTCCTTGCCCTATCTTCATTGTTTTATTTTTAACTTCTCAATCTCCTTTTAATTGTGTTATACCTTTCTATTTGTATTTCTTCTTTTGAGTTCTTATGGTAGGGAGACTATATCATATTTACACATATGGGTCTGGTTTATTCCACTTATGAGGATGGTTGATGTCTTTATGATAGCCATTCATTCTGGGGTGAGATGTTATTTGTGTGTTGTTTTAATTTGCATTTCATGGATGGCTAATGATGGAGAGTATTTTCTCATGTATTCATTAGCGTCTATAATTTCTTAATCTGAAAGGTGTATGTTCATCTTGATGCCCTTTTTGGGTTAGGTCTTTCAATTTTCGGACCCTAATGTTTTTTATTTCTTTATTAATTTTTCAGAGAAGTCCTTTGTCTGGGTGCTCAGTAGCTGTGATTTTTTCCCAAATTTGTGGGTTGTCTTTTCACTCTGTTAGTGATTTCTTTTGGTGTGGAAAAACTTCTCAATAAGACAAAGTCCCAGTGTTTAATTCTTTCAGTTAATACCCATGCAGTTTGATTTTTTACCTGGAAATGTTTGCCTATCATGTATCTTCAAGAATTCCTCCTTCTCTTCCAGGACATTTAGTGTTTCTGTTTTAATATGTAGATTTTCAATCCATTTTGATTTTAGTTTAGTGCATGGTGCTGGAACTGGGCCCAGTTTTAGTTTGCAGCATGTAGAGTGCTAGTTTTTCCAGCAAAATTTGTTAAAGAGAATACATTTCTTTCAGTACATATGGTTGGTGCCTTTGTCAAAGATAATGTACTGAGTATGTTTTAGGTGCTTCTGCATCTTGTAATCTTTTCCACTGATACTCAGGTCCATTTCTTTTCGAATACCATGCTGATTTTACTACAGTAGCTTTGTAGTATAATTTCAAGGCAGGAATTGCAATGTCTCCTGCTTTGTCTTCATTGTCCAGGACTGCCTTTGCTATTTTAGGTTTTCTGTAATTCAAAAGGAATTTTAGGATAATTTTACTAGTCTGTGAGGTATGTAGGTGGTATTTTGACAGGGATTGCACTAAACATATACAACAATTCTGGGAATATGCCTGTCTTCACAATGTTCGTTCTTATCCAGGAAAATGGAATATCTTTCTATTTTCTCATGTCCCACAACATTTCTTTTTTCAGAGTGTAGTAGTTTCTTTTATTTTGTTTTGTGGGGGTGTGCGGTACCAGTGATTGAACTCAGGACCTTTCGCTTGCAGGCAAGCACTTATTCTCTTGAGCTATATCTCCAGCCCTGGTAGTTTTCATTTACTATATCTTTTACTTCTTTAGTTATATTAATTCCTTAGTATTTAGTTTTCCTTGGTGCTATTATAAAAGTTATTGTTTCTCTTATTTCAGTCTTAGTGTGTTTATCTATGTAGAGAAATGTTATTGAGTTTTGGGCATTTACTTTGTATCCTGCTGTTCTACTAATATTGTGCATTAATTCTAGTAGCTTCTTCAGGGAGCTTTAAGGGTCTTCCAAGTAAAGGATTGTGCATTCTGCAAAAATGCTAATTTAACGTCTTTGCCTGTTCTTATTCCTTTTCTTGCTCTCTCTTGTCTAATGGCTCTAACTAATTATTCCAGAACTATATTGAACAGGAGTGGTGATAGAGGAAATCCTTGTCTTGTACCAAATCTGGGAGTATAAGATTTCAGTTTTTCCCCATTTAGGATTATGTTAGCTTTTATGTTTTCATAGATAGCTTTTATCAGATTGAAGTAGAGGCCATCTATTAAAATTTTCTGTTATATTTTTATTTTTTGCCAGAACCGGTGATTTAACTCAGGCCCTTGTGCTTGCCAGGGAAGCACTTATTTCACCGAGCCATTTCACCAGCCCCCTATTAAAATTTTCTGTGGGACTTTGATGATGAATGAGTATTTGACTTTGTTGAAACCTTTTATGCAACTGAGATGATCATGTCATTTTTGGATTTGCCTCCATTGATATAGTGTATTACATTTATACATGTGTACATTTTGAACCATCCATGGCATGAATCCTACCTGTCATAGTGTATAATCTTCTTGATGATTTGCTTTATTCTACTTGTTTAGATTTCATTGGGAATTTTTGCTTTTATGTTCATGAAGGACATTGGCCAGTGGTTCTCTTTTTCAGTTGTGTCTTTCTCTGGTTTTAGTAACAGTATAGCACTTGCCTCCAGGAGTGACTTTTGGAGAATCAGTTCCTTTTCAATTTCATTGAAGAGTTTGAGGTGTATTTTGATTATATCTTCTGTAAGTTTGCTGTAGAATTAATCTGTGAGTTTATCAGGATAGGGACTTCTCTTTGTTGGTAGGTTTTTTATTCCATTTTGTATTTCATTGGCTGTTATTGGATTATTTAGAGCTCTTATGACATCTTTGTGCAGTTCTGTAATTTGTACCTTTCAAGGAATCTCTGTCCATTTCTACTGTGTCTTCTACTCTGTTGGAGTAAAGGTTCTCAAATCAGCTAGTAATGGTCTTAAATTTCTTCTTAATCTCCTGTTCATATTTTTCATCTCTTATTGCTTGAACTTGGTGTTTTTCTTTCATCTCTTAGCTAGGGCTGATCCATGTTTTTTAATCTTTCAAAGAGCCAGCTCTTTCTTTCTTTCTTTCTTTCTTTCTTTCTTTCTTTCTTTCTTTCTTTCTTTCTTTCTTTCTTTCTTTCTTTCTTTCTTTCTTTCTTGGGTCTAAATGCTATTAAGGATTTTAATATTAGATCCTACTCATAGTGATCTGACTGTTTGGAGCCTCTCAAGAGTAGGGATTACAGGCCCATGCCACCAGCCCCAGTATCAGTTTCCTTCTCTGCAAGCCTCATGAATGCAGCTGGCACAGCAGGCGGGGGAACTGAACCCCTGATTCTTGTATCTTCTTTGAGGCACTTTAACCCACTGAGCTATTTTGCTTGCCCTACAAACCAGCTTTTTGATTTGTTTATTCTTTGTATTGTTTTCTGCATTTCAAATGAAAGGATTTCTGCTCTAATCTTCATAATTTCCTTCCATTTGGGGCTTTGGGTTTGGTTTGCTCTTCCTTTCTAGATGTTTGAGGTGCAGCATTAGGGTATTTTTTCACATTCTGTTTTCATAATGTGAGAGCTCACAGCTATACATGTCCTTCTAAGAACTGCTTTCATTTCATCCCATACATTCTGATAAGTTGTGCTTGAATTTTCATTGAATTGTAGATATTGTTTAATTTCTTGTTTAACTTCATCTGTGACCCATTGGTTGCTGAGGATGGTTCTGTTTAATTTCCACGTAGTTAAGGGTTTTTTCTGGTTTCTTTTGTCATTTATTTCTAGTTTCATTGCACTGTGGTCAGATAACATGTGTTGCATAATTCGTGCTTTTTTGCATATACTTAAGCATGATCTATGGTCTGATATGTGGATTATTTTAGAAAATGACCCATGTGAAGCTGAAAAAATGTACATTCAATTGTGGATGATTGGAACACTCCATATATATTCACTAAGCCCATTTGTCTAGAGTTCTGTACCAGTTCTGCTAATTCTTTGCTAATTTTTTGTCTTCTTTCCCTATCTTTTTTGGATAAGTGTGTGTGATTGTCTCCTGTTCATACTGTGGTATTGGATATTAGATTTTTCTTGTCCAGGAGCCGGGGAGATGGCTTAGTAGAACAAATGCTTCTTGAGCAAGCAGCGAGTGTCTGAGTTCAATCCCTTGTTACACAAAAAGAAAAAAAAAATGTTCCTGTCCATTAAGGTTTGTCTTCTGTGGTTGTGTGCTCCCTTGTTTGGTGTGTACATATTAATGAGTGTTACATTTTCCTCTTGAGTTTTTCCCCTAGACATTATGTAGCGGTCTTCTTTATTTCATTTCATCATGCCGGGCTTGAAGTTGATACTGTCTGTGAATAGTATTATTAATGCTGCCTTTTTTCTGAACTGCTGGGGCACGTAGTATTCCTTTTCATCCTTTCACTTTCATCCTATGAATTTCTGTATGAGTCGAGTTTGTCTTCTGTATACAGCATTTTATTGGATTTTGCTGCCTAATCCCTGTGCCAGTCTATTTCTTTTAATTGGTGAATTGAGTCCATTTACATTGATGGTTATAATTGAGATGTATTGACTTATGATTGACAAGTTATTTGCCTGCTGTAGTTTACCCCTTTTTCTCCTGTGTTCAATTGTGTGCCGTATTTGGTTGGTTCTTCCTATTCTCATACATGGAGTTCTGGTCATTTTGCTCCCTCTCAAGAATATATTGTACAGAAAATTTGGAGCTCACCTGAGTTTCATGGAGCCACAGAGGAAAGAGATTGAAGTTCTAAAGTGTGCCTGGGGGAGAGTCACATAAAGAGAAAACTTTCTCTCAAGCTCTCACAGAGAGCAAACTGGTCAATCATTGGCCGTGACTCATCCACATGGATGACACAGGCAAAGGAACTACAGAATAAGGTACAGGACTACAAGATAAACCCTGAGAGGACTTCAATGACCACATAGGAAATATAAAGTTCGTGTGTTGGTATATAAGTCTTGATCTACCTAGGTCCTAACTATCCAGCAGAAAAGTATAAAAATGAAGTATACATCGTGAGGCCATAATATTATGTAAATGGCTATGGTTGACAATTTCTTTGAATAATTCACTATTGTTGTAGAATGCTGGACTGTGTTGGATTGTGGTGTCGCGTTCAAGCACCTAAGTTAGTTGAATGTCAATGGAGTGCCCACTTTTGACAGGTGTAGACAAAGGAAGGGTTGTAGAAAGAAAAAATCAGGATGTGTGTGTATAGACAGTACAGTTGGGATAGATAACGCTGTGCTTCTACATAATTCTACGAGAGGCAAGATCTTCACTAATGGTGGTTGGACAGGATATTATGTCGGCTTCTAGTACTATGGTCATCCACTAGGAAAATAATTATTGAATTTTTGATATAATTCAGGTATAAAAAATAAGATAAGTAAGCAGCTACACTCTTAATTCACTGATAAGAGATATCTGCTAAAATAATATCTGTAAATATCATATCATGTATGCACCTTGTACAATACCAAAACGTTATGAAAACAGTTTGCAATGTAGTAATTTATCGAATCTGTCTTGTTAAGGTGTCTTGAAACTGTCTGATTGACATTTGTACTTCAATAATATAAAAAAAAGAATTAAAAAAAAGATATTGTAGTAGTCTGTGTAGGCTTGGTTATGTTGTCACGAAATTTTTAATTTGTTCTTTGTCATGGAACTATTTCCCTTCTCCATCAAACTTGGAAGAAAAACTTTCAGTGTATAGTAGTCTGCGCTTGAATTTCTGTTCATACAGGTCTTGACGTACTCTGCTCCATGCGCTCCTTGCCTTCATGGTTTATAAAGAGAAGTCTGACATTATTCTGATGGGTTTTCCTTTAAATCTTACCTGTTTCTTTTCTCTAGTGGCTTTTAGGATATTGTTCTTGTGCTGGATTTCTGGGATCTCGGTTATTATATGTCTGGGTGTGCTTTTAATAGGGTTGATGTTATTTGGAGTTCTATATGATTACTGGAGTATCAGATTCTTGCCTCATATTTGGAAAGTTCCCTGCTATTACGTCTGCCTATATTTTCTTTATATCATTTGTATTGACTCCTTCTTTCTCATGTATGCCTATTAGTTCACGATGTTCACCTTTGCATTGTCTTTCAGATGATAAATTATTTTTCCTGCATCCTAGTTTTTTTTAAGAGAACTTTTCATACATTTTCACTTTCTGTGATGATGTCTTCAAGACGGGAAACTCTATCTTCACTTTCATTCAAACGTGTTGTCAGGGTATAATTGAGATTTTAAGTTCCTTTATATCTCTTTGACTCTGCTTCAAGCGATCTCTTTCTTTCTTATATTTTATGTTACTTATTCAAAAATTCCATTTTTTTATTCTCTAATTTTTATCAGTGTCTTCTTTACAAGCAGCTATTAATTCTTTCATTATAGTCATCCTTTTTTGTTTTTCTTCAGATTTTGTTTCTGATCTGATTTCCTCTACACCTTTCTGATGTTTGTTTACTTCAGACATTATTAATTTTAGAGATTTATTTTTTATTTCAAAGGTTATTTCTGATCAAATTTCCTCTACACCTTGCTGCAGTTATTTCTCTTCTTCAAATGCAATTATTTCAGAGACCTCATCTTTGTGATTTCCAATTTCTTCCATGCTACTGATTCCAGCAATTTTTCTGGATAGACTCCAAGCCTGAAATTTCATTTTGCTCTCTCTTTGTCATTTTGTGTAGCACTGTTCTCTGACCTTTGGTGTCGAGCTTTGGTGCAGTTATAATCTCAGCACCTACCAAAACTCTTACCAAAGAGAGATAATATGGTTAAGTTCATAGAACTAAAATTAGGAACACTAATAATGTGTAATGAGATTTATCAGTTGAGAAATATTTGTAACTAATGGGTTTGTATATTGAGATGAAGCATTATGTCTATATAGCTAAGCAGATATTAAATTGGAAATTTGTATTTAAGTTAGTTCTTCTAAATTCTGTGTGTTCAACACCCTTTGATATACCTTTTGTCTTCCAGTCTATTGGCTCACTGTGGTTAACTTTTGCCTCCTCTCTGGCTCAACAGAGAAAGAGAGGATTCTTTCACAGATCTGGGTCTAGCAACGTGTGTCAACTTACCAGTTCCAGATCTATGAAGTTTGAACTCATCTTGATATGCCTGATTTGGGTCTTGCTGGTATGCTCACCTTTTTCTTGCTGCAGACCATGGAAATGAACCCCTGTGTTCCTCTGGAAAAATGTTCTCTTCCTGGATTAACTGTGTGGTTCTGGGCCCCAGATTTTCTGCAGGGACTTCAGCTGTAGAGTTTCACACTAGGCCTGAAAGTCAGGCCTGGGTTGGTTCTGGAAATTTCTGGAGGGCATGGTGGAAGTTCTCACTCACACACTAGGCCTGTGCTGTGTTTGAAAGGGTCTAGCGGGTGCAATGGATCAGAAGCTCTCCCCATTACACTCCTGCCCTGGGCTGGGTCTGGAGGGGTCCTGAGAGCAAGGCCAAAGGTCTCACTCACACACTGGGCCTGGGCTAGGTCTGGAGATGTCCCAAGAGCATTGTGGAAGATCTCACTCAAATTTCTGGGATGCTTCTGAAGGTGTCTAGCAGACACAGAAGAGCAGAAGCTCTCCCTCACACGCACCAGGCCTCAGCCAGGTCCAGAGGGCACCCTAAGAGCATGGAGGTAGGTTTCACTCACACCCCAAGCCTGGGCTTGGTCCACCCTTTTAAAGCCTAAAATTATTTTCTAAATTTTTATTTTTATTTCTGCATTTGTTTTACATGATGTTCACACACACTGTGACAATCTGGTATATGTATATAACAGTTCTCAATAGTTCTCTCTCCCTTCAACACTTTATTTAAAAAAAAACTGTTTATTATTATTGTTTTATTGATTTAGTGCAGGGTTTACAGGTCTCAACTACATAGATCGGACTCGTAGTGATCCTGTGTTTTCAGCCTCCCATGTTCTAGGATTACAAGCACACTCAACCAAGCCTGGTCACATTAGCTGTCTCGGTCCTGTCAAGGGCCAGAGATTAGTAACACCTAAGTAACTTACTAGACCTATCAGTTCAGAATTTATCTTCCTTCATGTCTCTGGAAAAACTAATGGAATTGTTCCAATGAGTCATAAATCATGGTTTGTAGTTTACAAATATAAGTTCAACCTGTGAGCTTCAGAGAAACAGAAATTTTATATTCATCTTCCTCTTTCCCTCTCAAAAATTAAAGGAAAAGAATGATTTAGATATCCTGGTTATTGATCTTACTATGAAAACTTCCATCTCTAAACATTACTACTACATCTAAAATCAGTTACACCTATGCTGGGAAGGTTCATGACTTCCAACTGGATCTTTCCAGACATTCTTGGTGTGCACTTAGTATTAGATCTTCTTAGAAACTTTGGAGGACCCTAGGAATATCTCAGGTGCTTAATGCTGTGTAACATTTACATTGGAGGTAAGTCCTTTCATTCCTAAGTCTTATCAAGGCCTTTCACTGTACTTTGTCTTCCTCCTAAGGACCAATCACCTTGGTCCCGACTACTATTGTGCACATTAAGAACAGTCTTCAGGCCATTTAAATTTCTGAAACTTCATGTCAATTAAGCCAACAGTTTTTTTCCATTGTTCTCTGATCATTTTCACCTTCTGTATTCCCCTGCTAGAATGAGATATCCTAACCAAACAAAATGTTTGCATTCTGAACATTCCTTACATTTATCCTACTTTGCTCACCACTTTTCTCCCTGTTCTAATCTTTTCCAAAGGTCTCTATTGCCTCCATAGATCTCAACCCTAAGGTTTTCATTACCTCCTCACCTTCCCTGACTCTCAGTCATACATTTTTTACAATCCCACTAAAACTATTTCAGCCTTATATATCCCACCAACAATATCCTGTCCCTGATAAAACGCTAAGACTAAAACTGATTATCTCTAATCTGCTCTGACAGTTTCTTTTATTCCCCACCAATGCCCCTTATAATGCTCCAATTATCCATACTTGAAAATTAGACAGAATTTACAGATAAGTATAAGATCTACATGCTATTGAATAGATAGTTCTTCCTATTATTTAGAAGTGTCTGACCCATACACGCTTCACACATCTCTCATCCAACTCTCCTCCATCCCGGATATGCTGTCTTAGATTTAAAGGATGTTTTCATTTTTATCCCATTACAGTTCTCATCAAAGCCTCTAACTACTTGAGACAGGCTCCTGCCTGTGATTTGTTCTTTCTTACCATCCATCTCCTTCCCCATGTAATATATACATGATTTTCTTCTCTATAGCCACTCTCATAAATTATTCAGATAGGCCTCATGACTTTGTTCCTGATCCCAGATTCTAATCATCCTTCTCTTTTTCAGGCCTGTGTTTTTAGTTCTTAAAGGACTGCATTTGAGTGCTCAGTAATTGAGAATTATTTCTTCTCCCCTCAATACAAAACAATTTTCCAAGGTTTCCTTTCCGTTATGTTGACCATTCTGTTCATGTGCCATGCTGGAAACAATCATGAAAAACAATGGTTGACTCCATTTTTCTTCTTTTTGCTTTTTGTTTATAATTACAAAAAGATAGGAATTTCAGGAATGACTCAGACAAGACTTTCCCAGCATCCAATCTGTATTCCTCAGTAACTATATTGGTCTGCCATCACATTATTCTGCCTCAACAAAAGTGCTACCTTCTGCAAACATTGTTGAAGATAGTATAAAGAGATAATATAGAGCACAGAATCTTCCCAGTGCTGATATATCATTCTACACTGAAAACACAAAGAAATTTAAATGCAAAAGTTTGCTAAGATCTCATCAAAAGCCAATGACCCTTTTCTAGATAACTTCCCTGATCTCCCCATATAGTCTCTGCTGTTCTCTGATTTCACTCAGTTCTTACACGTAGGTGACATTTGTGAAGAATGGATCTCACTATTATCATATTGATTCAGAATTATGGCTCCATATTTCCTGGAAAAATATTGCACAAGTGAAGCTCATAAAATTTGGAAATTGTGTTGCAAAATTAGTTTCTAACCCTTGGCTTACATTTCCAAAGAATCATGAAAGTATCACTTAAAAGGACATGAAAGCAACACAGTAATAAACCACGAAGTTATTATCTTTCCCTTAAGAGTACATCAATTGTATGATATTTAGATCTGAACACTTTTCAAAATCTACAGGCTACTGGAAAGACTGCATGAGTCAAGTAATTAAAAAAATCATGAATGGGTACAAATAAAATGGAAAGTAAAAGTTGAATATTTGGATGGTCTAATTTTGGTTTTCCTCCATGCACAGCATAGTGTAGATAAATAAGGATGAAATGTCTCATAAGGGGCTCCTCCATTAACATGTAAATGCACCTAATGGTTATAATTATCAGAAGCAAGCAAAGGGACAGTTATGAGTATTACTTCTCTTAAAACAATGGGAAACCTAGTAGCAGAATTTGTAAAATTTCTAAACTATTAAAGGGGAAAGATGATCATGTACCACAGTTTACAGATAGACATCTGAAGTAATAAGTGAATGAAATGATGTTTGAGAGTTCTATAAGCATGGGTTAATGCTGGTTATGGTAATGTACTTGCATGAATGGTGATATAACATGAAGACTGATATACAGTTCTTTATTCTAATGCAGATATTTAAATTTAATAATTACAAATAATATTTAATTTATAATGAAGAGTTATGAAGTTATTAGGTACAAAATTACTATACTTTATCTCAACAGCATAAAACTTTGACACTGCACTGTATTTCCCACTCTGCATACACACAGAAAAATGTTAATAATAGGTTAATGATACAAATATGAGACATGAAACCATAAAACTACTACAAAAATTCAAAAAATAAAGAGTTTAAGGCAGTGACCCAAAAAATTGATTTCCCATATAAAACATAAAACAAAGCAAAAAATTGAAAGAAATGTAATTATATGAAAGTTGGCAGCTTCTTTTCTAAAAAAGAAACAAACAAAAGAGTCAATCGGCAACATACAGGCCATCCTCCTCCATCCCGCCCGCGCCCGCCCAGCCAGAGACCAGCCTGAGACAGTGGCTGACTCCAGCGGCCTCCTGGTTCCCGTGCCAAGCTCACCCAGCGAGAGCGAATTTACAGGATTCACCAGATCAGTGAGAGTGTGGTGAGTCTGAGGGAGAGCCTTTGGCTTCTTCCCACACGTGCTCCGCGGATCCCTGTCACCAACCCCCCCAAGCCAGTGACTGGCCTGAAACCTCAGGCCCCACTCACCAACACCTCCCCGGACCCTCTGACCTAAAGCCCACTGATTGAGTGGGAATTTCCCCGATTCTCTGGGCATCAAAGGTCAGTGAGTGTAGAACTTCAGGCCCGTTGTGCCTGAGATACATTTCCCAGGGATTAAGCTGCCCATCACCCCTCGTGGCCCGGTGACAGCTCCAGGCACACTGTGCCAGAGAAACATTTCCAGCATTTTCTGCTGTTGTAATAAGAGTTCTGAGTCTGGGTATTTGTAAATATAGGGAGCTTATTCAGAGTGTAGCCTTGAAGAATGAAAATATAAACCATGCTGGTACCAGAGTTTATCCTTAAGTTAGATCTGGCATCACAATTGAAAACAAATGTGGAAGAGATCATACAGCAAGATATGAACCCAGATAGATTGCATGGTCAGGACCACTACTTCTACAATTTTTTCCCCCATGGATAATTTCTTTGGCTTATTTGTTTTGTTTTGTTTTTTTTCCTTTTCTTTCTTTCTTTCTTTTCTTTTTTTTTTTTTTTTTTTTTTTTTTTTTTTTTTTTTTTTTTTTTTTTTTTTTTTTTTTTTTTTTTTTTTTTTTTTTTTTTTTTTTTGTGGAAAGGGGGATTGAACTCAGGCCCTTGCGCTTGCCAGGGAAGCGCTTATTCCACTGAGCCATCTCCTCCACCCTGTTTTTTTTCTTATTAACTTTATTGAGAAAGAAATAGCATTGAAACAGTTCAAAATCGGTTAATAGGACAGTTAGAATAATTAATACGTTGCATATTGTTGGCTTTGTAATATTCAGAGTACAAGATGCAGATATGCTATCTTGTCTAAACACGATTATTAAAATTTCTTATTCTCATTGAACTAAGAGAAAGTAGCTGTATATCTTTTTTCATATATATATGTACATATATATGTATATATATGTACATATATATATATATATATATATTTTATTCCATAATAGACCTTCATTTATATCCCCCTCTTTTGTTTTGCTTTGTCAGAGATGAGTGTTCCATTGCCATTCAAATATTTTAAGTGCTTGAATTCAACAAAAACTTTCCAATATAGTCTGGTAGTTCATAATAGTAGTGGGTTGTCTGCAGAACAATGCAGACAACTGTCAACGTCAGAAGTTGTGAGACACAAATGTTACATTTTTTGTTATATAGGTCTTGCTTTATCTTGGTGTTAACAACTCAGCAGAAAAGTATAAATACAATGTATAAAATGTTAAACCATATTAATATGTTGCAGTGTAAAAGGCTCAAGTCAATGTCTTTTGTCTATTTGATCAAAGAAAACTAAAATTAGCTGTGTATGAACAATTTTTAAATTCCAAAGACACACCAATTTTAATTTGAGGCTGTTATTGGTGATATAGCATTTACATGTGAACTTTTCCATGTTTGTCTGTGGATTACAGCAGTACATTCAGAAGCTTGATAGCTAGCACATGAGATTTCAAGTGATTGTTCATTGGATATTAATCAGCTCATTTTCTATCATGCCTGTGACCTATACTATTTACATCTAATATTTAGGAGAAAAGCCAAGAGAGGAAAAGCATGACCCAAACAAGTACATGTGTTGGTATATAAGTTTGGATCTACCTAGGTCTTAACCATCCAGCAGAAAAGCATAAATGTATAAAAATGAAGTATACATCGTGAGCCCATAATATTAAGCTGAGCTGTAAATGGATATGGTCGACAATTTCTTTGAATAACTCCCTATGGTTGCAGAATGCTGGACTGTGTTGGATTGTGGTGTCGAG